>AWOL01S0015836.1:160991-204597 GCA_000715115.1 Nicotiana otophora | reverse complement strand
ATGGATTCCAAAGTATTCTTGATGGTTTCTACCAGTGTGGAGAACGTGTTATGTATTGTGATTTTCTCCTGAAAAGAAGCAAGAGAAAGGTTTCTAACTAAAATGGGTGGCAGTACAGTCTTGAAAAGAAGGTAATGAATGTTGGACAACATGGGCGGTTTCAAATAACTGGATAAATACTATTACTACTTGGTGTTGTATGAGAAAGGGGCGGACTTCAGAAGGCGCATTGTATTTTTACTTACGAGNTAGAATTTAAAAGTTCAAAGTTCATAGATTTTGATTTGAGGTGTGATTCATCATTTTGATGTTGTTTGATATGATTTGAGGCCTCGAGTAGGTCCATGTTATGTTATGAAACTTGTTGGCACGAAAGAATAGGAGAAATATTCCTCGTAGAATGATCGTGTATGAGCGATTTGTTAGACATTTGGGCGGTGGAGATAGAATCAAATATGGTGATTCGCATGTTCTATGGATTTGGAGATTGGGAGTTCCCAGGAGCAGACTGTTTCATGGTTGTGGACTGTGAAGTTGTGGCTGGAGCTAGCCAGATGAAAAAATGTGTTATGATTCAGTCATTATGAATTTTCGGAGGGATTTGTTATCTATTTGTGGGTAACCCGAGTTGACTTGGGGGTCCATAGGTAGGCCCAATTAAGATGTGTATTCTACATCGAGCCGGAATGGTTGGCTCCATACTGCTATTATTGAGGGATGTGTCATTTGGTTGATGTTGAACTTATTCGTGTTCTCAAATGATCTGGGAGTTATTCCTTTATGCTACGAGGAGTTGTGATTCATTGGTTATGTGCACAGATGGTGCGGTTCTATTTGAGCTTTATAGCGGAATTTGAGTGTGATGAGTAATTGGGTATTGCATGATCGATAGCGTAATGGTTATGTCCTTTCAGGTTTTTGTGTGGTATTTTTATCATTTGCCTCTCCGTCGTTATTAAATTGGAGCAGGGTGGCTCGGAGTTCATAATATGAACCTCGTGTTAGAATCGGGTGATGGTTCTACGGTGTATGATGTATTTTCAGCGTTTCGTTGTGGAAGTACTTGTTAATATGACGGGACAGTTCTCTCATTTGAGTCATTTTCCATGACTGGATACCTTTGAATTGTTTCGTATTAGTGCACAGATGGCACGAGTTGTGGCTCCGAGTTATATTGGTGCGGTATGTCTGTGGAGTAGTTATGTTTAGTGATATAAGGTCATTGGACCTGGAATGGGTACTATCAGGTTTAATTTCGGTATATTCAGGGGTATAATATTGAAAGTCGGCTTAGAAAGTGATTATGGTTCCGGTTAGGGCAAGCGACCTCCATGACTTGTTGGTCAGATAAAGAGTTACGAGATTATGCGTGTTTCTTTTATTATCAACAATGTACGAAGGTTTTGGGATGAGGTTTGGTTCAATATGGGTTTAATACCAGTATGCGGTTGGTTTTGGAGTAGTCACTGAGATCATGAATGGTGCTACGAGCAAGCGAGTTGTGTAATATGCGGGGTGATTATATCCGTGGTTATAGTTATAGCTCGATGCAGCTTATTCGGACTTATACAGTATGTAAATGTAAGATTCGTGTCTTGAAAGAAATTTTAAAGGTTGGAAATTAAACTCCAAGGTTTATGGGCTAAGGTTAAATTAATGATTTTCAGTTGCATTGTATAGTCAAGCCTATGTGGGATAGGGTGACGTGGGTTCACCCCTGGGTACGTGTGTGGTAAGATGGAACAGTGATTTGATGATTGAAGAAGATAATCTCTTCCTTCTCTATATCTCTATTTCTTGTTCATGTTTTACTAAATTGATTTTATTTCATAACACGTTATCAACACGAGACTCTACCGTCTCAAGAAGCTCTTTGAGAAAACTAAGCAAATATTCAACGAGAAGAAACTTGGATCAAAGTTCAATTGTAAAAATATTTGTTAATTGATTCATGTACGACACATACAATATTCAAAGAGAAGAAATATTACTTTCATTTAAATATGTGTAAAAAAAATGTTACTATAATTTCTGGTAGTAGTAATCTAATTGAAGGCTCTGGAAGAGCTAATATAATTCTGCCTAAGGGAACAATACTTATCATAGAGAATGCAATGTTCTCCTCCATGTCCAAGAGGAACTTGTTGAGTTTTAAAGATATCCATCGAAATGGATTTCATATTGAGACAATAGATGAGAATAATCCTGAATATCTCATCGTTACCAAGAATGTCTCTCTCCAGAAAAGGGTTATTGAGAAATTTTTATCTTTATCTTGTGGCCTGTATTGGACAAGAATTAGTGCAATTGAGGCACATTCTATCGTAAACAAAAAGGTTATTGATTCCAATACTTTTGTACTTTGACATGATCGATTGGGACATCCTGGATCAATTATGATGAGATGAATTATAGAAAACTCAAATGGGCATCCATTAAAGAATTTAAAGATTCTTTTAAATAATGAATTTTCTTGCACTTCTTGTTATCAAGGCAAGTTAATTATCAGACCATCACCAACAAAGGTTGGGATTGAGTCCCTTGCATTTTTGGAACGTATACAAGGGGATATTTGTGGACCTATTCACCTACCTAGTGGGTCGTTTAGATATTTTATGGCCTTAATAGATGATCTTCTAGATGGTCTCATGTGTTCCTATTGTCATCTCGCAACCTGGCATTTGCAAAATTAATGGCACAAATAATTCGATTACGGGCACAGTTTTTCGATAATCCAATTAAGTCTATTCGACTTGATAATGCTACTGAGTTTTCATCCCAAGCATTTAATGATTATTGCTTATTAATTGGGATAAAAGTGAAATATCCTGTAGCTCATGTTCGCACTCAAAATGGACTTGCAGAGTCTTTGATTAAAGTCTCCAATTGGTAGCAAGACAGTTACTCATGAAAACGAGATTACCCACTTCTGTTTGGGGTCATGCTATTTTGCATGCAACAATGCTAGTTCGTCTTAGACCGACAAATTATCATAAATATTTTCTGTTGCAATTAGTTTTGGGTCATGAACCTAATATATCTCATTTAAGAATTTTTGGGTGCGCAGTATATGTGCCTGTAGCACAGCCATATCGTACCAAGATGGGTCCCCAAAGAAGGCTAGGAATATATGTTGGGTTTAAATCTCCCTCCATTATTCCCTACCTCGAAACATTAACGGAAGATTTGTTCACTGCTCGATTTGCAGATTGTCGATTTGATGAGGCATTTTCCCCAAAATTAAGGGGAGAAATTGGTAAAATCAAACGGGAAATTTCGTGTAAAAATCCATCATTGTCTCATCTTGATCCATGTACCTCTATTTGTGAAAAAGAGGTGCAAAAGATTATCCATTTGTAGAAAATAACAAATCAAATGCCAGACGTATTTACGGATCTAAAAAGGATAACGAAATCAGATATCCCCGCAGAGAATGTTCCAATCCGTATTGATGTTCCTATTGGAAAATATTCTAGTGTCATAGCTAATAAGTCAAAAGCACGCCTAAAGCGTATCAGACCATTGGGTTCTAAGAATCGAAATCCTAGAAAAAGGAAACTAAATGATCATGATGACACTACGAATGAGTCTCATAAAGAAACCCATGATTTAACCAATCCTGAGATTCATGAGCAAATCAATGAGACTGAGAATCAAGAAAATAAGGAACTATCAATAAACCCAATAATATTGAGACAGATTTGAATCGATTGAATATAATGGTAGATTATATCTTTGCATACAATGTTGCGTCTAGCATTATACAAGTTAATAAGGATCTTGAACCTCAATCTGTTGGAGAATATCGATAAAGACGTGATTGGCCAAAATGGCAAGAAGCAATCCAATCTGAGTTGGATTCACTTGCGAAACGTGAAGTTTTTGAGTATGTAGTCCAAACACCTAATGGTGTTAAACCTGTTGGCTATAAATGGGTCTTTGTACGTAAAAGGAATGAGAAAAATAAGGTACAAAGATATAAGGCACACTTTGTTGCACAAGAATTTTCACAAAGGCCGGGTGTCGATTATGAAGAGATGTATTCTCTTGTTATGGATATTGTAACGTTCCGTTATCTCATTAGTCTTGTTGTCCATGAAAGCTTGACATGCATTTAAAGGATGTGATTACAGCCTACCTTTACGGCTCACTTGATAATGAGATATACATGAAAATTCCTGAGGGATTTAAAATGCCTGACACACATAATTCAAATTCCCGAAAAATGTTTTCAGTCAAATTGCAAAGATCTTTGTATGGTCTAAAGCAATCAGGAAGAATGTGGTACATCTGCCTTAATGAGTATTTATTAAAGGAAGGTTATATAAATGATGTCATTTGCCCGTGTATTTTTATAAAGAAAACAGCATTGAAGTTTGTTGTACTTGTTGTATATGTTGATGACATAAACCTTATTGGAACTCCAACAGAACTCCAAAAGGCAATTGATTATTTAAAGTAGGAATTCGAGATGAAAGATCTCGAAAGACAAAATTATGTCTTGGTTTTTAAATTGAACATTTGGCAAACGGGACTTTTGTTCATCAATCTGCCTACATAGAAAAGGTATTGAAATGGTTTTACATGGATGAAGCACATCAACTAAGTACTCTGATGATTGTTCGATCACTTGATGTGAATAAGGACCCGTTCCGACCTCAAAAAAAGAATGAAGAACTTCTTAGTCCTGAAGTACCATATCTTAGTGCAATTGGTGCACTAATGTATTTTGCTAACATTACAGGACCTGTCACGACCCGAAATTCCCACCTTCGGGACCGTAATGGCGCCTAACATTTCACTTGCTAGGCAAGCCAACGTTATAATAATTTAAACCATTTTTAATAATTTATTTTTAATTAAATAATAAAAAAACCAACGATCAGAATAATATCTAAATTTAAATGTGCAAAATAAAAATAATACGATGTCTAGATACCATCCCAGAACTGGAGTCACAAGTGCACGAGCTTCTAGAATAATACAAATAAGGGTCTGGATAAAATTAAAGTCGGAACGTTGTGCAGCTATACCTCAAGTCTCCTCTGATAGCTGAATCCGAGCAAATCTACAGTATGCCGCTGGGACCAACTCCGGTATCTTCACAAAAAGTGCAGAGTGTAGTATGAGTACCACCGACCCCATGTATTCTATAAGTGTCGAGCCTAACCTCGACGAAGTAATGGCGAGGCTAAGGTAGGTTGCTTACATTAACATGTACGCAATAATAATAATAATAATAATAATAATAATAATAATAATAATAATAATAATAACAACAACAACAACAATAGAAGTAAGACCGGTAAATCATATCAACAACTAAAGTCGATTCAGCAGTCATAAACCTTCAATTAATTTTCGTTGCAGCGTGCAACCCGCTCTAACAATATAAACTTAGAATAATTCCGTTGCGGCGTGCAACCCGATCCAACAATATAATAATTCAATTTAATTCCATTGCGGCGTGCAACCCGTTCCAACAATATAAACTTTCAATAAATCCATTGCGGCGTACAACCCGATCGAACAATATAATCTTTCAATTTAATTCTGTTGTGGCGTGCAACCCGCTCCATCAATATAATTAAACAACTCTTAAATGAAAAAATATTCCAATAAATACCACATTTAATAAGGAATTATTAGGCAAAAAGCATACAATAACAATGATTTATTTAGGAAACAAGTAATGACAATTAGCAGTTAATTGCGGAAATCATGGAGAAAATAGGAAATTTAATATTTAATATGCTAAATGTCAAGTAGAAATTAAGACACATAATTCAAATAAGCATGTAGAAATAATAGCATGAATTCAAGACATAATATTTGACAAATAATATGAGAAAAATAATTAATATAATAATTAATTCATGATTTAAAATAATTTATGATTTTCAGATAAATATGCAAACAATCAATTTGACGATGTATAAGTACTCGTCACCTCGCCTATACGTCATTATACATGAAATTCACTTAACAAATAATTCAAGGGTTTTATTCCCTCAAGTCAAGGTTAATCACGACACTTACCTTATTTTTCAATTTCAGGTGATCACTCTACCACGGCTTTTCCTTTCGAATTATTCTCCAAACCAATCAAACCTAACAAATTATTTACCAACAATTCAATTTGAGCTTTAGAAATTATTCACAATTCAAAAGAGACTTAATTTAAATCATTTTCGGAAAAATCAACCAAAAGTCAATGTGCGGCCCACTTTTAGGAACACGATGAAAAATTACGGAATCCGGATACCCGTTCCGATACGAGTTCAGCCATACTAAAATTATCGAATTCCGACATCGGATTGCTTTCCAAATCCTAAATTTTCGTTTTTGGAAAGTTTTACAAAAATTCCAATTTCTTCCATCTAAATCCGAAATAATCGATGAATATAAACATGGATTTATGAAATATAATCACTTTCGGGTATAGAACACTTACCCAAGTCATGAAAAAACCGCTTTGGAATCGTCCAAATCCGAGACTCAAAACTCAAAAATGAGCAAAAATGGCTAACACCCGATTTTATTTATTTTGTCCAGCATTTCCGCATCTGCGGACTCGCATTTGCGATACAAGGCTCGAATTTGCGGAATAGGGCAGCCAAGCAGAGGACCGCATCTGCGGACCTTCACGTCGCAGAAGCGACTGCGCAGAAGCGCGAAGGAAGCCGCAGAAGAGAGGATGATCGCATATGCGATCATTGCACCACAGAAGCGGGGACGCACCTGCATCCCAAGCTTCGTAGAAGCGAAGCTTTTCCCCTGGCATCAAAGTCGCAGAAGCGACACTGCCTCCGCAGAAGCGATCACGCACTTGCGGCCAAAGTTGTGCAGGTGCGAAACACCAGAACCAGACCTGTAAATATTTACCAAAATGGTCTGAAACACGTCAGCAACTCACCCAAGCCACTCGGGACCTCGTCCAATTATACCAACCAGTCTCGGAACATAATGTGGACCTACTCGGGGTCTTAAATCACGTCAAATAACGTCGAAATTACAATTCACACCTCGATTCGGACATATGAGTTTCAAACTTTTCACTTTACAAAACTCGTGCCAAAATGTATTAAATGAATCCGGAATGATTTCAAATTTGGCGCACAAGTTATAAATAACATAACAGAGCTATTCAAACTTTTAGAATCCCATTCCGAGTCCAATATCGATAAAGTCAAATTCGTGGTCAAACTTTGGAATCTTTAAGCTTTCAAACTTCTAATTTTCGATAAATAGAGATAACTCAAGCTAGGGACTTCCGAATTCGATTTCGGGCATACGCCCAAATCCCAAATTACGATGCGGACCTACCGGAACCATCAAAATACTGATCCAGGTCCGTTTGCCCAAAATATTGACCAAAGTTAACTTAAGTGAGTTTTAAAGTACTATTTCACATTTTAATCAATTTTTCACATAAGGACTTTCCGGAAAAATTTACGGACTGCGCACACAAGTCTAGGAATGCTAAAAGGTGCTATTCGATGTCTCAGAACAAAGAAATGAATGTTTAAAATTAAAGATGACATATTGGGTCATCACATTCTCCACCTCTAAAACAAACCTTCGTCCTCGAACGGAATTAGAAAAGTACCTGAGCTGGTGAAAAGTTTTGGATATCTACTCTGCATGTCCGACTCGGACTCCAAGGTAGTTGCCTCAATCGACTGACCTCTTCATTGCACCCAAAATGAAGGATAACTCTTATACCTCAATTGTCGGACCTGCCAGACTATAATAGCTACCGGCTCCTCTTCATAAGTTAAATCTTTGTCCAATTGGACTGAGCTGAAATCTAATACATGGGACAGATCACCATGGTATTTTCGGAGCATGGATACATGGAACACCAGATGAACTGTTGATAAACTAAGTGGTAGTGCAAGTCTGTTGGCTACTTCACCTACCCTTTTAAGAATTTCAAAGGGTCCGATATACCTAGGGCTTAACTTGCCCTTCTTTCTGAATCTCATTATACCTTTCATAGGTGAAACCCGGAGCAATACTTTTTCTCCAGCCATGAATTCAATGTCACAAACTTTACGGTCGACATAACTCTTTTTCCTAGACTGAGCTGTGTGAAGTCGATCCTGAATAACCTTGACCTTATCCAAGGCATCCTGTACCAAATTAGTACCCAACAACCGAGCCTCCCCCGATTCAAACCAGCCAACGACATCGCCTCCCGTATAATTCTTCATACGGAGCCATCTGAATGCTCGACCGGTAGTTATTATTATAGGCAAACTCCGCAAGTGGCAAGAACGGATCCAAAGAACCTCCAAAGTCTATAACACAAACGCAAAACATATCTTCCAATATCTGAATAGTGCGCTCTGACTGTCCGTCTGTCTGTGGATGAAATGTTATACTCAACTCAACTCGCGTGCCAAATGCACACTGTACATCCCCCCTATAAGTGCGAGGTGAATTGCGTACCTCGATCAGAAATAATAGACACGGGTACATCGTGAAGGCGGACAATCTCACGGATGTAAATCTCTACTAACCGCTCTGAAGAATAGGTAACTGCTACTGGAATGAAATGTGCTGACTTGGTTAACCTCTCCACAATGACCCATATTGCGTCGAACTTTCTCTGAGTCCGTGGAATCCCAACAACAAAATTCGTAGTGATACGCTCCCACTTCCACTCATGAATTTCTAACTTCTGAAGCAAACCACCAGGCCTCTGATGCTCGTACTTGACTTGCTGACAATTTAGACACCGAGCTACATATGCAACTATGTCTTTCTTCATTCTCCTCCACCAATAATGTTGCCGCAAATTTTGATACATTTTGGCGGCCCTTGGATGTATAGAATATCGGGAATTGTGGGCCTTTTCAAGAATTAATTTACGAAGCCCATCCACATTAGGCACACAAATACGACCATGCATCCACAAAACTCTATCATCTCCCACAACAACCTGCTTGGCACCACTGTGCCGCATCGTGTCCTTAAGGACAAGCAAATGGGGATCATCATACTGTCATTTTCTCATGTGCTCATACATGGAAGATCGAGCGACTGTGCAAGCTATAATTAGAATGGACTCTAAAATATCTAACCTCACTAATTGGTTGGCCAAAGTCTGAACATCTGTAGCTAATGGCCTCTCACGAACTGGAATATACGCAAGGCTGCCCATACTCACAACCTTTCTACTCAAATCATCGGCCACCACATTGGCTTTCTGAGGTGATACAGAATGGTAATATCATAGTCTTTCAACAACTCCAACCATCTTCTCTGCCTCAAATTGAGATATTTTTGTCTGAATAGATACTGTAGGCTATGATGATCAGTGAATACCTCACACGAGACACCGTAAAGGTAGTGCCTCCAAATCTTCAGCGCATGAACAATGCCTGCCAATTCTAAGTCATGAACATGATAATTCTTTTCATGAAGCTTCAACTGCCGCGACGCATATGCAATCACCCTACCATCCTGCATTAATACTGCACCAAGCCCAATGCATGATGCATCACAATACACCATATAAGATCCTGAACCTGTGGATAATACCAACACTGGCGTTGTAGTCAAAGCAGTCTTGAGCTTCTGAAAGCTCAACTCACACTTGTCTGACCATCTGAATGGGGAACCCTCTGGGTCAATTTGGTCAATGGAGATGCTATAGATGAAAACCCCTCCATAAACCGGCGATAATAACCTGCTAAACCCAGGAAACTCTGGATCTCTATAGCTGAATTAGGTCTAGGCCAATCCTAAACTTCCTCAATCTTCTTAGGATCCACTTTTATGCCTTCTGCCGATACAACATAACCCAAAAGGCAATTGAGTCTAACCAGAATTCACATTTTGAAAATTTGGCATATAACTGATTATTCTTCAAAGTCTGAAGCACAATCCGAAGATGCTGCTCATGTTTCTCTCGACTACTGGAGTAATCAAGATATCATCAATGAATACAACCATAAAAGAATCCAAATAGGACTTGAACACTTGATTCATCAAGTCCATAAATCATGCTGGGGAATTTGTCAGCCCAAATGACATAATTAGGAATTCATAATGCCCATACCGAGTATGAAAAGCTGTCTTAGGGACATCGAATGCCCTAAACTTCAACTGATGGTAACCAGACCTCAAATCAATCTTTGAAAATACTTTGGCACCCTGAAGTTGATCGAATAAGTCATCAATTCTCGGCAACAGGTACTTGTTCTTGATAGTAGCCATGTTCAACTGCCGATAATCTATACACATCCGCATTGAACCATATTTCTTCTTTACAAATAACACTGGTACACCCCAAGGCGACAATCTAGGTCTAATGTATCCCTGGTCCAGCAAGTCTTGTAACTGTTCCTTCAATTCCTTTAGTTCCGGCGGGGCCATACAGTATGGTGGAATAAAAATAAGCCGGGTGCCGGAGCCAAATCAATACGGAAATCAATATCTCTGTCGGGTGGCATCCCCAGCAGATCTACAATAAATATATCTGGAAACTCACGGACAACTGGGACTGAATCCATAGAAAGAACATCTGCACTGGGATTGCAAATATAAGCCAAAATAGCTAGACACCCCTTCTCGGCCATACGCCGAGCTTTCACGTATGAGATAACCTTGCTGGTGGATTGGTCAAGAGTTCCTTTCCACTCTATTCGAGGTAACCCCAGCATGGCTAAGGTCACTGTTTTGGCGTGACAGTCTAGTACAACATGATAAGGTGACAGCCAATCCATTCCCAAGATAACATCAAAATCTACCATATCAAGAAGTAGAAGATTCACGCTAGTCTCAAGACTCCTAATAGTAACCACACACAAACAATAGACATGATCTACCATAATAGAATCTCCCAGCGGTGTGGACACACACAGAAGCACTTAAAGAATCACAAGGTACAACCAAATATGAAGTAAAGTAGGAGGGCATATATGAATAAGTAGATCCTGGATCAAATAGAACTGAAGCATCTCTATGGCAAACTGGAACAATACTTGTGATCACGACATCGGATGACTTGGCCTCAGGCCTAGCTGGAAAAGCATAAAATCGAGGCTTGGCCCCCACCACTCGAAGTTGTATCTCTAGGACGGCCTCTAACTGGCTGGCCTCCACCTCTAACAACCTGACCTCTACTTCTAACTGTCCGACCCCTGCCCCTAGCTGGACGGGCGGGCGGTGGAGCAAGCCATGCCGGTATGATGGCACGCGAATCCTACTGAGATCTGTTGCCTGACAACCTAGGGTAATACCTCCTTATGTGACCAATGTTTCCACACTCATGACACCCATCCTGTTGTTGCGGTTGCTGAAGCTGAAGTTGACTCGAACGGGCCGAATACCTGCTATAGTGACTCTGGAGTGGTGGTGTAGTGATAGGAGCTGAAAGTGCACTAAATGCTGGCTGTCCGGAGTAAGGCATAATAGGACCGTGACTCTCTTAAGCACTGTAAGATGCCTGAAGTGCTGAATAATAATGTGATGACCCAAAATGTCATATTTAAATTTAATAATTAATTATGTATCCAAAGACCTCAAAAAGCACTATTTATCATTCCTCCGCTTACGTGCGCAGTCCGTAAAACTTTTCGGAAAGTTTTTATGTGAAAAATAAATTAAAATGTGAAATAGAGCTTTAAAACTCAACTGAGTTGACTTTGGTCAACATTTTGAGCAAACAGACTCGGATTAGTGTTTTGACAGTTCTGGTAGGTCTGTATCATGATTTGGGACTTGGGCGTATGCTCGGAATCAAATTCTGAGGTCCCTAGCCCGAGATATGGAATTTTGATGAAAAATTAAAAGTTTGAAAGTTTAATAATTTTTAAGAATTTACTGATGTTGGATTTATTGACACCGGGTCTGTATTTTGGTTTCGGAGCCCGGTATAGGTCCAATATAATATTTATGACTTATCTGTCGAATTTGGTGAGAAACTGAGTTGATTTGACGTGATTCGGACGTCCGGTTGTGAAAATATAAGGTTTGAAATTTTCCTTTGATTTGGTGTCCGATTCGTAGTTCTAGGTGTTATTTTGGCAATTTGATCACGCGAACAAGTTCGAATGATGCTTTAGGACTTGTGTGCATGTTTGTCTTGGAGCCTCGAGGGCTCGGCTGAGTTTCGGATAGGCTACGGGATGATTTTGAACTTAGCAAATCTGGTTTTTGAGCTTCTGCTGTCATCTGGTGCATTATGCTTCGCGATCGCAAAGCTATTCCTGCGATCGCAAAGAGGCAATTATGAGCCGTGAGCTTTACCCTTCGCGTTCGCGAAGATAGGCATGCGAACGCGGAAGCTTAGCTTCCAGTGCACTGCGAACGCGTGGACCAAGCTGCGATCACGTAGAAGGAATGAGGCAGAAGTTGAAGCACTGAATTTGTGCTACGCGATCGCATAACCCTGTACGCGATCGCGTAAGGTTGAGAAAATGTTCTCTGTGATCGAATGGCCATTTACGCGATCGCGTAGAGTTAAACGAACCTGGGCAAAAGTTGTTCTACGTGATCGCGAATGAATTTTTGCGATCGCGATGAGTAAAAATCCGGACAAACAGAACTTAAGTTCTGGAAAATGGGATTCGTCCCATTTTCAATCATTTTCAATATTTGAGCTCGGGTAAGGCGATTTTTGGGCGATTTTTACGGGAAAACATTGGGGTAAGTGTTCCTTATCCTATATTGATTATATTTCATGATTCCATACTCATTTATATCACGAATCCGTGAAATTATGGAAGAAAAATCAAATTTTTATAAAATCTTCCAAAAACGAAGATTTAAGATTTGAAGGTCCATTTAACATCGGAGTTTCATAATTTTTGTATGGTTAGACTCGTCTCTGAATGGGTGCTCAGATTTCGTATGTTTTTCGAGATTTGAGACGTGGGCCCTACTGTCAATTTTTAAAGTGAATTTTGGATTTTATCCGAAAAATTAGTAAATTCATATGGAATTAATTTCTATGATTCGTATTGAGTATATCGAATTGTTTGTGATTAGATTTGACTTTTTGCAGATAAATTCAAAAGGAAAAGTTGTGATCGAGTAATTGATTGAAATTTTCAAAGCGAGGTACGTGTCGTGGTTAACCTTGACTTGAGGGAATAGAACCCTTAAATTATTTGTTATGTGAAATGCATGTGAACGATGTATAGGCGAGGTGACGAGTGTCTATACGTCGTCAAATTAATTGTTCGCATAATTATTTGAAATCATAAATTGTTCTAAGACACGAATAAATTATTATAATAATTGTTTCTCTCTTGTTCTTTGTCAAATATAATTTCTTGAATTCCTGCAATAACTATTACATGCTTATTTGATTTATGTGTCTTAATTGTTACTTGACATTTAGCATATTAAATATTAAACTGCCTATTTTCTCCCTGATTTCTAAAATAAATTGCTACTTGTCATTGTCTGTTTCACAAATAAATCATAATTATTGTATGCTTGTTGTCTTATAATTTCATATTAATTGTTGCATTTATTGGGAAAATTTCTTTTATAAGAATTGGTAAATGAATATATTAGAGGATCGGATTACACGACGCAATAGACTTATTTAAAAGTCAATATTGGGGGATCGGATTGCACGCCGCAATAGACTTATTTAAAAGTCATTATTGGGGGATCAGATTGCATTCCACAATAGACTTATTTAAAAGTCAATATTGGAGGATCGGATTGCACGCCGCAATAGACTTATTTAAAAGTCAATATTGGAGGATCGGATTGCACGCCGCAATAGACTTATTTAAAAGTTAATATTAGGGGATCGGATTGCACGCCTCAATAGACTTATTTAAAAGTCAATATTGGGGGATCGGATTACACGCCGCAATAGACTTGTTTAAAAGTCCATATTGGGGGATCGGGTTGCATGTCACAACAGACTTATTAAAAAGTCTATATATACTTGATTAAAGTAAATATATTGGAGGATTGAAAATGAATATGTTGTGGGAGCGGATTGCACGCTGCAATGGAAATTGATTGAAATAATAATTAGTTATGACTTTGAGTTGGCTTCAACTATTAAAAATGAGTTACCTGATTGAATTCTATTATTGTGGTTATTACTACTATTGCGTACATGTTAATGTAAGTGACCTGCCTTAGCCTCGTCACTACTTTGCCGAGGTTAGGCTCGACACTTACCACTACATGGGGTCGGTTATACTGATACTACACTCTGCACTTCTTGTGCAGATTTCGGAGTTGGTCCCAGCGGCGTACCATAGATTTGCTCGGATTTCAGCTACTCAGAGAAGACTTGAGGTATAACTGCACGGCGTCCGCAGCTCTGAAGTCCCCGTCTACTTTACTTTAGCTGTGTGTTTGTTTTCAGACAGCTTTATTTTATTCAAACCTTTATTTATATTATTCTAGAAACTCGTGCACTTATGACACCAAATTCAGGGATGGTATTTAGACATCGTTATTATTATAGATTATTCACTACATTTCAAACTTACTTCCGCATTTGTTTCTTTGTTATTAATTAATTTAAAATTGTTTAAAAATGGCTAATATTATTCTAACGTTGGCTTGCGTGGCAAGTGAAATGTTAGGCGCCATCACGGTCCCGAAGGTGGGAATTTTGGGTCGTGACAGTTGGTATCAGAGTACTAGGTTACATAGGTCTCACGAATCACGAGCAAGCTTAGCAGAGTCTGAAGGGTCTGTACGGAGACGTCTATACTTATATCTCAGAGGCTATGAAGTTTAGGAACAATATCACTGCTTTCTTATTTTGTCATGCGATTTTATTCTATCATCGAGGATTGAAATTCTACTCTTATTCTCTCGCCGATGGTGGGAACACGTAATACATCTACCGATGGACAGGGACAAGAGCCCCCGGTGGCAACTATGGCCAGAGGTAGAGGTCGTGCTAGAGGCCGAGGAAGAGGTAGAGGTAGAGCTCAGTCTAGAGCTCGAGCAGCAGCACCTGTTGTAGAACCTCAGGTGGATCTTCAGGAGGAGGTTCCAGTTCAGAATGTACCAGTTGGAGCAGTTCAAGTCCCGGAAGGATTCATAGCTACTCTAGTGCTTCAGTACGCACTAGTCCGTTTGGTGAGTCTTATAGAGGGCATAGCCCAGAATGGTACATTTCCAGTAGTACCAACCGTCTCACAGGCTGGGGGAGGAGCACAAACTCCCACTACTCCCGCTCCGGAGCAGATGTCTCCCCAGAATCAGGCTCCAGCAGCCCCGCCAGTTGGGGTAGGTTAGCCAGTTATTGCGGCACAGAACAGTGATAGGCCCGCCATGTCTTTTAAGGCCTTATTGAGACTGGATAAGTTTACTAAGCTCTTTCTAGTTTACTTCAGTAGTACACCTTCTGAGGACCCAAAGGATTATCTTTACCGCTGCCATGAGGTGTTGTGGAACATGGGTATAGTTGAGACCAATGGGGTTGATTTTGCTGTATTTTAGATGACGGGTTCCGCCAAGAGGTGGTGGAGAGATTATTCATTGACCAGACAAGTTGGATTGCCTGTACTTACCTGGGAGAAGTTCTCGCAACTATTGCTGGAGAAGTTCCTTCCTATCACACTGGGAGAGGATTATCGCAAGAAATTTGAGCGTCTACAGCATGACAGTATGACTGTTACTCAGTATGAGTCCCGTTTTATGTATTTGGCCCGTCATGCTCTCCTTTTACTACTACTGAGGGAGAGAGAGTGAGGAGGTTTATTGTGGGACTGACTCATCCTATTAGGCTTCAGATAGCCAAGAAGACCGGAAGTGAGATTTCCTTTCAGGCGGCTGCTAATGTCGCGAGAAGGATCGAGATGGTTCTTGCACAGGAGAGAGGGAAGAGGTCTAATAAGAGGCCTCGTCATTTCAGTGGTTTCAGTGGTGCCTCGTCTGGAGGTAGGGGTAATTTTTGTAGGGGTCATCCTCCCAGACCGTTTCATTCAGTGCTTCAGGCATCTCCCGGTGCTTCAGGGTGTCACGGTCCTATTATGCCTTACTCTAGGCAACCAATATTTAGTGCACATTCAGCTCCTATCAGTGCATCAACACTCCAGAGTCACTACAATGGTTATCCGGCCCGTTCGGGTCAGCTTTAGCTTCAGCTGCCACGATATCAGGATGGGTGTTATGAGTATGGGAACATTAGTCACATCAGGAGGTATTTCCCTAGGTTGTCGAGTAACATATCTCGGCAGGATTCTCGTGCCATCATACCGGCACCGGTTGCTTCATCGCCTGCTCAGCTAGCTAGAGGTAGGGGTCAGGCAGCTAGAGGTGGAGTTCAGGCCATTAGAGGTGGAGTTCAAGCCATTAGAGGTGGAGGTCAGACCATTAGAGGTGGAGACCAGCCAGTTAGAGGCTGTCCTAGGGACGCAGTTCAGAGTGGTGGGGCCTAGTCCCGATTTTATGTTTTTCCAGCTAGGCCTGAGGCTGAGTCATCTGATGTTGTGATCACATGTATTATTCCAGTTTGCCATAGAGATGCTTCAGTTCTATTTGATCCAGGATCTACTTATTCCTATGTGTCCTCCTATTTTGCTTCATATTTGGTTGTGCCTTGTGATTCTCTCAATGCTTCTGTGTGTGTACCTACACCGGTGGGAGACTGTTGTAGTAGATCATGTCTATCGTTCGTGTGTGGTTACTATTGGTAGTTTTGAGACTAGTGTGGACCTTTTACTTCTTGATATGGTAGATTTTGATGTCATCTTGGGTATGGATTGGTTGTTACCTTATCATGCTATATTGGATTGTCATGCCAAGACAGTGACCCTAGCCATGCTGGGGTTACCTCAATTAAAGTAGAGAGAAACTTTTGGTCATTCTGCCAGCAGGGTTATTTCTTATATGAAAGCTCGGCGTATGGTAGAGAAAGAGTGTCTAGCCTATTTAGCTAATATTCGCGATCCCAGTACAGATGTTCCTTCTATGGACTCAGTACCAGTTGTTCATGAATTTCCAGAAGTATTTCTTGCAGATTTGTCGGGGATGCCACCCGACAGAGATATTGATTTCTGTATTGATTTAGCTTCGGGCACTCAGCCTATTTCTATCCCACCATACCGTGTGGCCCCGCCGGAGTTGAAAGAATTGAAGGAGCAGTTACAAGACTTGCTTGATCAGGTATTCATTAGACCAGTATCTCGCCCTGGGGTGCACCACTACTATTTGTAAAGAAGAAATATGGCTCTATGCGGATGTGTATAGATTATCGGCAGTTGAACAAGGCCACTATCAAAAGCAAATATTCGCTGCCAAGAATTGATGACTTATTTGATTAGCTTCAGGGTGCCAAGGTATTTTTGAAGATCAATATGAGGTCTGGTTACCATCAGTTGAAGATTAGGGCATCTGATGTCCCTAAGACAGCTTTTCGGACTCGGTATGGGCATTACGAATTCCTAGTTATGTCATTTGGGCTGACAAATGCCTCAGCAACATTTATGGATTTGATTAATCGGGTGTTCAAGACCTATTTGAATTCTTTTGTGGTTGTATTCATTGATGATATCTTGATTTACTTCAGCAGTCGAGAGGAGCATAAGCAGCATCTTCAGAGTATGCTTCAGATTTTGAAAAATAATCAGTTATATGCCAAATTTTCAAAATGTGAGTTTTGGTTAGACTCGGTTGCCTTTTGGGGGCATGTTGTATTAGCAGAAGGCATAAAGGTGGATCCTAAGAAGATTGAGGCTGTTCATAATTGGCCCAGACCTACTTCAATTACGGAAATTCGGAGTTTCCTAGGTTTGGCAGGTTATTATTGTTAGTTCGTAGAAGGGTTTTCATCTATAGCAAGCCCATTGACTGGGCTGACCCAAAAGGGTGTCCCATTCAGATGGTCAGACGAGTGTGAATTGACCTTTTAGAAGCTCAAGACTGTTTTGACTACGGCGCTAGTATTGGTATTACCCACAGGTTCAGGATCGTAAACGGTATATTGTGATGCATCTCACATTGGGCTTGGTGCAGTATTAATGCAAGATGACAGGGTGATTGCATACGCGTCGAGGCAATTGAAAGTTCACGAGATGAATTATCTTGTTCATGACTTAGAATTGGCAGCCATTGTTCATGCGTTGAAGATTTGGAAGCATTACCTCTACGATGTCTCGTGTGAGGTATTTACTGATCATCATAGTCTTCAGTATTTGTTCAAACAAAAAGATCTTAATTTGAGGCAGAGAAGATGGTTGGAATTTTTGAAAGACTATGATATCACCATTTTGTATCACCACAGAAAGGCTAATATGGTGGCCGATGCTTTGAGTAGAAAGGTTGTGAGTATGGATAGTCTTGCTTATATTCCCGTTGGTGAGAGGCCGTTAGTTGCAGATGTTCAGACTTTAACTAATCGGTTCGTGAGGTTAGATGTTTCAGAGCCCAATCGGGCTTTAGCTTGCACAGTCGCTCGGTCTTCTTTATATGAGTGTATCAAAGAGAGACAGTATGATGATCCTCATTTCCATGTCCTTAAGGACACTGTGCGGCACTGTGATGCCAAACAGGTTATTGTGGGTGAAGATGGAGTTCTGTGAATGCAGGGTCGTATTTGTGTGCCTAATGTGGATGGGCTTCGTGAATTAACTCTTGAAGAGGCACACAGTTCCAGGTATTCTATTCATCCAAGTGCCTCCAAAATGTACCAAGATTTGCGGCAACATTATTTATGGAGGAGAATGAAGAAGTATATAGTTGCATATGTAGTTCGGTGTCTGAATTGTCAGCAAGTTAAGTACGAGCATCATAGACCTAGTGGTTTGCTTCAGAAGTTAGAAATTCCTGAGTGGAAGTGGGAGCGTATCACTATGGATTTTGTTGTTGGACTCCCACAGACTCAGAGAAAATTTGACGCAGTATGTGTTATTGTGGACAGGTTGACCAAGTCGGCACATTTCATTCCAGTGACAGTTATCTATTCTTCAGAGCGGTTAGCTGAAATTTATATTTGTGAGATTGTCCGCCTTCACAGTGTGCCCGTGTCTATTATTTCAGATCGAGGTACGCAGTTTACCTCACACTTCTGGAGGGCTGTACAATGTGATTTAGGCATGAGGGTTGAGTTGAGTACAATATTTCATCCACAGACAGACGGATAGTCAGAGCGCACCATGCAGATATTGGAAGATATGTTTTGCACTTGTGTTATAGACTTTGGAGGTTCTTGGGATCAATTCCTACCACTTGCAGAGTTTGCTTATAATAATAACTACCAATCGAGTATTCAGATGGATCTATATGAGGCATTATACGGAAGGCGATGCCGATCGCCTGTTGGTTGGTTCGAACCGGGAGAGGCTCGGTTGTTGGGTACCGATTTGGTACAAGATGCCTTGGATAAGGTCAAGGTTATTCAAGATCGACTTCGCACAGCTCAGTCTAGGCAAAAGAGTTATGCCGACCGTTTTGTGATATTGCATTCATGGTTGGAGAAAGAATATTGCTTCGAGTTTCACCTATGAAAGGTGTAATGAGGTTCAGAAAGAAGGGCAAATTGAGCCCTAGGTATATTGGACCCTTGGAAATTCTTGAAAGGGTGGGTGAAGTAGCCTACATGCTTGCATTACCACCCAATTTATCAGCGGTTCATCCGGTGTTCCATTTGTCTATGCTTCGGAAATATCATGGTGATCTGTCCCATGTGTTAGATTTCAGCTCAGTCCAATTGGACAAAGATTTGACTTATGAGGAGGAGCCGGTAGCTATTCTAACCCGGCAGGTCCGATAGTTGAGGTCTAAGAGTTATCCTTCAGTTCGGGTGCAATGGAGAGGTCAGCTGGTAGAGGCAACTACCTGGGAGTCCGAGTCATACATGCAGAGTAGATATCCACACTTATTCACTAGCTCAGGTACTTTTTCTAACTCCGTTCAAGGACGAACGTTTGTTTTAGAGGTGGAGAATGTGATAACCCAAAATGTCATCTTTAAATTTAATAATTAATTTTGTATTCTAAGACCTCGAAAAGCACTATTTATCATCCATCAACTTGCGTGCGCAGTCCGTACAATTTTTTGGAAAGTTTTTATGTGAAAAATAGATTAAAATATGAAATAAAGCTTTAAAACTCAACTGAGTTGACGTTGGTCAACATTTTGAGCAACCGGAATCGGATCAGTTTTTTGACAGTTCTGGTAGGTCCGTACTAGGCGTATGCCCAAAATCGAATTCTGAGGTCCCTAGCCCGAGATATGGAATTTTGATGAAAAATTAAAAGTTTGAAAGCTTAATGATTTTTAAGAATTTACTGATGTTGGATTTATTGACACCGGGTGCGTACTTTGGTTTCAGAGCCCGGTATAGGTCCACTATAATATTTATGACTTGTCTATCGAATTTAGTGAGAAACAGAGTTGATTTGACGTGATTTGGACGTTCGATTGTGAAAATATAAGTTTTGAAGTTTTCTTGAAAATTTCCTTTGATTTGGTGTCCGATTCATAGTTCTAGGTGTATTTTGGCGATTTGATCACGCGAACAAGTTTGTATAATGTTTTAGGACTTGTGTGCATGTTTGGCTTGGAGCCCTGAGAGCTCGGGTGAGTTTCGGATAGGCTACAGGATGATTTTCAACTTAGAAAATCTGGTTTTTGAGCTTCTGCTGTCATCTGGTGCATTGTGCTTCGCAATCGCGAAGAGGAAATTGTGAGCCGTGAGGTTTACCCATCGCGTTCACGAAGATAGGCACGCGAACGCAGAAGGTTAGCTTCCAGTGCACTGCGAACACGAGGACCAAGCTGCGATCATGTAGAAGGAATGAGGCAGAAGCTGAAGCACTGAATGTGTGCTACGCGATCGCATAACCCTGTACGCGATCGCGTAAGGTTGAGAAAATGTTCTCTGCGATCCCATGTCCATTTACGCGATCGCGTAGAATTAAACGAACTTGGGAAAAAGTTGTTCTACGCGATCGCGAATGAATTTCCGCGATCGCGATGAGTAAATATCTGGACAAACAGAACTTAAGTTCTGGAAAATGGGATTCGTCCCATTTTCAACCATTTTCAATATTTGAGCTCGGGTAAGGCAATTTTTGGACGATTTTGACGAAAAAACATTAGGGTAAGTGTTCTTTATCCTATATTGATTATATTTCATGATTTCATACTCATTTGTATCATGAATCCGTGAAATTATGGAAGAACAATCATTTTTTTATAAAATATTCCAAAAACGAAAATTTAAGATTTGAAGATCCGTTTGACATCGGAATTTGATAATTTTTGTATGGCTAGACTCGTCTCGGAATGGGTGTTCGGATTTCATAAGTTTTTCCGAGATTTGAGATGTGGTCCCCACTGTCAAATTTTAAAGTGAATTTCGGATTTTATAGGGAAAATAGTAAATTCATATGGTATTAATTCCTATGATTCGTACTGAGTATATCGAATTGTTTGTGATTAGATTTGACGTTTTTGTTGACAAATTCAAAAGAAAAAGTTGCGATCGAGTAATTGATTGAAATTTGCAAAGCGAGATAAGTGTCGTGGTTAACCTTGACTTGAGGGAATAGAACCTTTAAATTATTTGTTATGTGAAATGCATGTGAACGACGTATAGGCGAGGTGACGAGTGTCTATACGTCGTCAAATTAATTGTTTGCATAATTATTTGAAAATCATAAATTGTTCTAAGACACGAATAAATTATTATAATAATTGTTTCTCTCCTATTCTTTGTTAAATATAAATTCTTGAATTCCTGCAATAACTGTTACATGCTTATTTGATTTATGTGTCTTAATTGTTACTTGACATTTAGCATATTAAATATTAAACTGACTATTTTCTCCCTGATTTATAAAATAAATTGCTACTTGTCATTGTCTGTTTCATAAATAAATCATAATTATTGTATGCTTGTTGTCTTATAATTTCATATTAATTGTTGCATTTATTGGGGCAATTTCTTTTATAAGAATTGGTAAATGAATATATTGGAGGATTAGATTGCACGCCGCAATAGACTTATTTAAAAGTCAATATTGGGGAATCGGATTGCACGCCGCAATAGACTTATTTAAAAGTAATATTGGGGAATCGGATTGCACGCCGCAATAGATTTATTTAAAAGTCAATATTGGGGGTCGGATTGCACGCCGCAATAGACTTATTTAAAATTCGATATTGGGGGATCGGATTGCACGCCTCAACAGACTTGTTTAAAAGTCCATATTGGGGGATCGGATTGCACGCCACAACAGACATATTTAAAAGTCTATATATACTTGATTAAAATAAATATATTGGAGGATTGAAAATGAATATGTTGTGGGAGCGGATTGCACGCTGCAACGGAAATTGATTGAAATAATAATTGGTTATGACTGTTGAGTTGGCTTCAACTATTAAAAATGAGTTACCTGATTGAATTCTATTATTGTGGTTATTACTACTATTGCGTACAGGTTAATGTAAGTGACCTGCCTTAGCCTCGTCACTACTTTGCCGAGGTTAGGCTCGACACTTACCAGTACATGAGGTCGGTTGTACTGATACTACACTCTGCACTTCTTGTGAAGATTTCGGAGTTGGTCCCAGTAGCGTACCATAGAGTTTCTCGGATTTCAGCTACTCAGAGGAGACTTGAGGTATAACTGCACGGCGTCCGCAGTTCTGAAGTCCCTGTCTACTTTACTTTAGTTGTGTGTTTGTTTTAAGACAACTTTATTTTATTCAAACCTTTATTTATATTATTCTAGAAACTCGTGCACTTATGACACCAAATTCAGGGATGGTATTTAGACATTGTTATTATTATAGATTATTCACTACATTTCAAACTTACTTCCGCATTTGTTTCTTTGTTATTAATTAATTTAAAATTGTTTAAAAATGGCTAATATTATTCTAACGTTGGCTTGCGTGGCAAGTGAAATGTTAGGCGCCATCACAGTCCCGAAGGTAGAAATTTTGGGTCGTGACAAATATGGCCTGGGAGGATGACCCCTACAATAAGTACCCCTGCCTCTAGATGAGGCACCTCTGAAATTACCGGAATGACGGGGCCTCTTATCTGACACTGGCCCTCTCTCATGAGCACGAACTAACTCGAACCTCCTAGCAATATTCATAACTGTCTGGTAGGAAATATCACACCCTGTCTCCTTGGCCATTTGAAGCCTGATAGTATCAGTGATTCCATCAATGAATCTCCTCACTCTCTCTTTTTTTAGTAGGAAGCAAGACGATGACATGTAATGTTAAGTCCACAAATCGAATCTCATACTGGGTAACAGTCATACTACCCTACTGGAGATGCTCAAACTGCATGCGGTATTCCTCTCTCAGTGTAATAGGAACAAACTTCTCCAGAAACAGTTGTGAGAACTACTCCTAGGTAAGTACAGGCGAATCAGCTCGTCTACTAAACACATAATCTCTCCACTACCTCTTGGCGCAAACAGTCATCTGAAACAAAGCAAAATTGACCCCGTTGCTTTCAACTATTCCCATATTCCGCAGTACCTCATGGCAGCGGTCAAGATAATCATGTGGGTCCTCAGTAGGTGTACCACTAAAGTGAAATGGAAAGAGCTTAGTAAACTTATCCAATATCAATAAGGCTTCAGAAGACATGGCGGGTCTATCATCGGCCTGTGCCGCAACAACTGGCTGAACTATCCTAACTGGCGGGATTGGTGGAGCCTAATACTAAGGAGCCATCTGCTCCGGAGCGGGAGTAGTAAGAGTTTGTGCTCCTCCCCCGGCCTGTGAGACGGCTGGTTCCACTAGGAATGTACCATTTTGGGCCACACCCTCCATTAGGCTCACCAAACGGACTAGAGCGCCCTGAAGTACTGGAGTAGCTATGAATCCTTTCGGGACCTGAACTGGTCCAACAGGTACAGTCTGAGATGGAACCTCCGCTTCGAAATCCTCCTGAGGCTCCACAACAGGTGCTGCTACTCGAGCTCGAGGCTGGGCTCTGCCTCGGCCTCTAGCGTGACCTCGGCCTTGGCCTCTACCCCTGGTCATAGTTTCCACCGGGGGATCTAGTCCTTGTCCGTCGGTACATGTATTACTTGTTCTCTCCATCTGCGAGAGAATAAGAATAGAATGGTTCAATCATCGATGATAGAATAAAATTGCATGACAGAATAAGAAAGAAGTGATATTGTTCCTTAACTCCATAGCCTATAAGAGATAAGTACAGGCATCTCCGTACCGATCCTTCAGACTCTACTAAGCTTACTTGTGACTCGTGAGACCTAAGTAACCTAGTGCTCTGATACCAACTTGTCACGACCCGAAATTCCCACCTTCGGAACCGTGATAACGCCTAACATTTCACTTGCTAGGCAAGCCAACATTAGAATAATTTAAACTATTTTTAACAATGAATTTTTAATTAAATAGTAAAAAAACCAACGACCGGAATAATATCTAAATTTAAATATGCAAAACAAATATAATACGATGTCTAGATGCTATCACAGAACTGGAGTCACAAATGCACGAGCTTCTAGAATAATACAAACAAGGGTTTGAATAAAAATAAAGTTGTCTGAAAGAAGGCACACAACTAAGATAAAGTAGAAGGGGACTTCAGAGCTGCGAACGTTGTGCTACTATACCTTAAGTCTCCTCTAATAGCTGAATCTGAGTAAATCTACAGTACGCCACTGGGACCAACTCTGGTATCTGCACAAGAAGAGTAGAGTCTGGTATGAGTACAACCGACCCATGTACTCTGTAAATGCTGAGCCTAACCTCGACAAAGTAGTGACGAGGCTAAGGTAGGTCGCTTACATTAACCTGTACGCAATAATAATAATAATAATAATAATAATAATAATAATAATAATAATAATAATAATAATAATAATAATAACAGTAATAGAAGTAAGAGCGGTAAACTATATCAACAATTGAATTCAATTCAGCAGTTATAAACCTTCAATTAATTTCTGTTGCGGCGTGCAACTCACTCGAACAATATAAACATAGAATAATTCCATTGTGGCGTGCTACCTGATCCCACAATATAATCTTTCAATTTAATTCCGTTGCGACGTGCAACCCGCTCCAACAATATAAACTTTTAATAAATCTGTTGAGGCGTGCAACACGATCCAACAATATAATCTTTCAATTTAATTCTGTTGCGGCGTGCAACCCGCCCCAACAATATAAATTCAATAAAGCCGTTGTGGCGTGCAACCCTCTCCATCAATATAATTAAACAACTCTTAAATGTAAAAATATTTCAATAAATACCACATTTAATAGGGAATAATTAGGCAATAAAGCATACAATAATTATGATTTATTTAGGAAACAAGTAATGACAAGTAGCAGTTAATTGTGCAAATCAGGGAGAAAATAGGCAATTTAATATTTAATATGCTAAATGTCAAGTAACAATTAAGACACATAATTCAAATAAGTATGTAGCAATTATAGCATGAATTCAAGACATAATATTGGACAAAGAATATGAGAGAAATAATTAATATAATAATTAATTCATGATATAAAATAATTTATAATTTTTAGATAAATACGTAAACAATCAATTTGACGACGTATAGGCATTCGTCAACTCGCCCATACATCATTATACATGAAATTCACTTAACAAATAATTCAAGGGTTCTATTCCTTCAAATCAAGATTAACCACGACACTTACCGTGTCTTACAATTTCAAGTGATCACTCGACCACGGATTTTTCTTTCGAATTATTTTCCAAACCAATCAAACCTAACAAACTATTTACCAATAATAATTTGAGCTTTAAAAACTATTCACAGTTCAAATGAGACTTAATTTAAGTCATTTTCAAAAAAATCAACCAAAAGTCAATGTTGGGCCCACTTTTCGGAACTCAACGAAAAATTTTGGAATCCGGACACCCGTTCCGATACGAGTCTTGCCATACTAAAATTATCGAATTCTGACATTGGGTTGTCTTTCAAATCCTAAATTTTTGTTTTTGGAAAGTTTTACAAAAGTTCCAATTTTTTCAATCTAAATTCGAAATAATCGATGAATACAAATATGGATTTATGAAAAATAATCAATTTCGGGTATAGAACACTTACCCAAGTCAAAGTCGTGAAAACCCTCGTTGTAATCGCCCAAATTCGAGACTCAAAACTAAAAAATGAGCAAAAATAGCTAATACCCGATTTAATGTATTTTGTCCAATATTTCCTCATCTGCGGACTCGCATTTGTGAGACAAGGCTCACATTTGCGTAACGGGGCAGCCAAGAAGAGGACTGCATCTGCGGACCTTCACATCGTAGAAGTGACTGCGCAGAAGTGCGAAGGAAGACGCGGAAGCGAGGACGATCGCGTGTGCGATCATGGCACCGCAGAAGCGAGGGCGCACCTGCGTCCAAAGCTTGGTAGAAGTGAAGCTTCTCCCCTGGCCTCAAAGTCGCAGAAGCGACACTGCCTCAGCAGAAGCGATCACGCCCCTGCGGCCAAAATTGCGCAGGTGCAAAACACGAGAACCAAACCTGCAAATGTTTACCAAAATGGTCTGAAACACGTCCGAAACACACCCAAGCCACTCGGGACCTCATCCAATTATACCAACCAGTCCCGTAACATAACGCGGACTTACTCGGGGTCTCAAATCATGTCAAATAATGTCAAAATTACAATTCACACCTCGATTCAGACTTATGAGTTTCAAACTTTTCACTTTACAAAACTCATGCCGAAACGTATTAAATGAATCCAGAATGATTTCAAATTTGGCGCACAAGTCATAAATAACATAACAGAGCTATTCAAACTTTCGGAATCTCATTCCGAGTCTGATCTCGATAAAGTCAAATTTACGGTCAAACTTTAGAATCTTTAAGCTTTGAAACTTCTAATTTTCGATAAATAACGATAACTCAAGCTAGGGACCTTCGAATTCTATTTCGTGCATACGCCCAAGTCCTAAATCACAATACGGACCTACCGAAATCATCAAAATAGTGATCTGGGTCCGTTTTCCCAAAATGTTTAGTGAAGTCAACTTAAGTGAGTTTTAAAGCACTATTTCACATTTTAATCAATTTTTCACATAAAGACTTTCCAAAAATATTTACGGACTGTGCACGCAAGTCGAGGAATGCTGAAAGATACTTTTTGAGGTCTGAGAATACATAAATGAATGTTTAAAATAAAATATGACATACTGGGTCATCACAAGGCCTGACATAACTTTTTCAGTTAATGTCTTAGCAAGATATAGCTCTGCTCCTACAAGGAGGCATTGGAATCGAATTAAACACATATTGCGGTATCTAAAAGAGACTACCGATATGGGCTTATTTTATGGCAATGATTTCAGTCCTGATCTTGTTAGTTATGCCGATGTTAGGTATTTATCTGACCCACACAAAGAATTAGTCATATAAATAAATTTTGAACATTGGATAAATTAATTTTAAAAATGATGGGTTAATTGTAATGACCCGACCGGTCGTTTTGAGAGTTATAGCCCCATTTTTCCCATTTCTGCTTCCTTTTGTTCTTTTCAACTATATTATGATATATTGGGTTAGTTGTTTCGGGTCCCGAGTGGTTTCGGAGTGGATTGGGACATTTAGTCTCTTATTTAAAAGCTTAAGTTAGAAACAGTCAATTGGAAGTTGACTTATGTGTAAACGATCTCCAAATTTAATTCGGATGGTTCCATTAGCTTCATTAGGTGATTTTGGACTTAGGAGCGTACCCGAATTATGATTTGGAGGTCCGTAATGGAATTAGGCTTGAATTGGCAAAAGTTGGAAATTTGGCGATTTCGACTGGCAGCGAAAAATTTGATATCGGGCTCGGAATGGATTTCCGGAAGTTGGAGTAGGTTCGTGGCATCATTTGTGACTTATGTGTAAAATTTGAGGTCATTCGGACATGGTTTGGTAGGTTTTGACGTCGTTTGTGGAATTCAGAAGTTTAGAAGTTCTTAGGCTTGAATTCGAGGGTAATTTGGTATTTTGATATTGTTTTGAGTGATTCGAAGGCTCGACTAAGTTTGTATGTTGATATATTACTTGTTGGTATGGATGGTTGAGGTCTCGAGGGGCTCGAGGTGATTCCGGATGGTTAACGGATTGATTGAAGTTGGGAAAAATATAGCTGAAGCTGCTGCTACAGGTATTTTCGCACCTGTAGAGTGGGAGCCGCAGGTGCATTGGCGCAGAAGCGCTTGGAGAAGTCACAGGTGCGGGCAAGGCTAAGGTGGGCTGGAACCGCAGGTGCGAGACCTGGGGCTCAAATGCGGAGAGGAGGATTTTGGCAGGCTTCGCAGAAGCGGAGGGAGATGCGCAGGTGCGCTTCCGCAGGCGCGAGATTTGGGCCACAGATGCGAAAACTGGGCTCTTAAGTGAGTTCCGCACCTGCGATGGAAATTCCGCAGGTGCGGCGTCGCAGAAATGGAAGAAGGGGCCGCAAGTGCGATAGTGCTGGGCAGAAAAGCTCTAACTCGTGGATTTGTCTTTCATTTTCAATGTTGGACTTGAGAAACTCGTGAGATAGGTGATGTTTTGAAGGTTTTCAAGGAGCAACGTTGGGGTAAGTGATTCTAACCCATAATGGTATAAATTTCGTGAATCTATGGCTTTGTTCATCATTAATTAGTAGGATTTTGAAGTGAAAATAGGGGGTTAGGGCTTGGGATTTTGGAGAGCTTAATTTAAGGATTTGAGGGACCAAATAATGTCGGATTTGGATAAATTTTGTATGTATGGACTCGCGAGTGAATGGGATATCTAGTTTTGCAAATTTTGTCAGATTTAGAGATGTGGGCCCGGGGTCCGGGTTTGAGTGAATTTCGGGATTTTACCTATAATTTGGTATTTTCCTTGTGGGATTCATTCCTTAGCTCATATTGATCATATTTTATTTCTTGTGGATAGATTCGGGTCATTTGGAGGCCGGTTCGAGAGGAAAGTGCATTTTGGAGTAGGAGTTCTACTCTGTTGAGGTAAGTAACAGTTTTAAATCTAGTCTTGAGGGTATGAAATCCTGAGAAACTCATATGATGTTGATATTTAGAGGTGACTCACACCTTGGGTGACGAGCGTGTGAGAATGCACCGAGTGGTATTGAGACTTGGTCCGTCCCGATAGAGTGTAAAGTCAAATACACCTTTGTTATTACCTGTTCACTCTTGTTTTCGAGTTATTGACTGTCTTATATGTTAGAAACCATGCTTAGGTTATATGGAAACCTGTTGGGACCCGCACTGGTCGTAAACTTGTTGCATTGACTGTTAAATTGTTGTCTTGTACTCAGTCATTGGTTGCTTATGCATTTTGTCCCGGCTCTCTCCCATGATTTGATTTGTACTTGTTATAGTTGTTGTTTGGGATGTTATTGTGATAATTGTGAGGCTGGAGAGGCTAGTGATAGATATAGGGCCTGAGTGCCGGGTTGAGAGCTGTGTAAGATATGTTGGATCGGGTTGCACGCCACAACAAGCCTTCGAGCCATGATATTGGATCGGGCTACACGCCGCAGCAGTACTTGGATCGGGCTGCACGCCCCAGTAATATATGGATCGGGTTGCACGCCGCAGCAATATAGCGCTTGGGCTGTAGGAGCCCCTCCGGAGTTTGTACACCCCCAGTGAGCGCAGGTACCTTAAGTGTGAGCGTTGAGGCTGAGAGCCGAGCGATTGAGCTGTCGAGATAGATGAGTGATAGTAGCCCCTGTGAGGCTGTGTATTGCTTTTATTTATTGATGCACATTGTTTATAGCCATTGATGTTGTGATGTGTTGGAGGACTTACACTGTTTCACATGAGCTTGAAATGTTTTGATTTTAAAACACCGGTTTGAACGCATGCCTAAATTCCTTTACTGTAATTTTGAAAAGAACTGTATTATGTGTAGCTCGGGTTTGTTTTCTCAGTTCCTTATTTAATTTCGTTACTTGTTGAGTTGGTTGTACTCATGCTACACCCTACACTTTATGTACAGATCCAGGTGTGTTTGATCACGGAGGTTGCTGAGTTGGGGCGCGATCGAGTACCGGAGACTACGAGGTAGTTGCCGGTGTCCGTAGGACCTTGTCTCTCCTTCTATATTTCTTTCTATCTTGTATTGATACTTAGACAGTGGTTGTATTATTTTGTTTATTTAGATGCTCACGACTTAGTGACACCCCGATGTTTGGGCTAGTTTCCGCATTTTGATTCTTTATTGAGTTCAACTTTGGTTTTTATGAAAATTTTTGATGTGAAAAAGTTTTAAACTACCATTTTTAGAACTACTAGAGTATTTTGGGAAAGTCGGCTTGCCTAGTACCTTCGATAGGCGCCATCACAGCAGGTTAGGTATTTGGGTCGTGAGAAATTGGTAACACACCCCTAGGTTACATAGGTCTCACGAGTCATGAGCAGGTTTAGTAGAGTCTTGCGGATCGGTACGGAGACGTCTGTACTTATCTTCGAGAGGCTGCAAAACATTTAGGAAAATTCCACATTCTTGAATTCTTGTCGTGCGAATCTGTTGATTCTGGTAACTAAATATTTGTTGTTTCATTCTCTCACAAATGGTGAGGACTCGTACTACCGGGCAGGGTGGACAACCACTAGTACCACCAGCTAGGGCCGCGAGAGGCCTAGGTCGCGGTAGAGGTCGCGATAGGGGCAGAGGTGCCTCCCGCACAACAGTTGGGGCAGTACCTGCAGATCCACCAGTTGTCCCAAATCAGGACCAAATTCCAATTGTTGATGCACTCGCTCAGGCACCACCTGTGCCTATTGTGAGTCCAAGCCTCCAGGAGGCCCTAGCTCAGATTCNCTCCGGAGTCTGTACACACCCCCAGTGAGCGCATGTACCTTGAGTGTGAGTATTGAGGCTGAGAGCCGAGCGATTGAGCTGTCGAGATAGATGAGTGATAGTAGCCCCTGTGAGGCTGTGTATTGCTTTTATTTATTGATGCACATTGTTTATAGCCATTGATGTTGTGATGTGTTGGAGGACTTACACTGTTTCACATGAGCTTGAAATGTTTTGATTTTAAAACACCGGTTTGAACGCATGCCTAAATTCCTTTACTGTAATTTTGAAAAGAACTGTATTATGTGTAGCTCGGGTTTGTTTTCTCAGTTCCTTATTTAATTTCGTTACTTGTTGAGTTGGTTGTACTCATGCTACACCCTACACTTTATGTACAGATCCAGGTGTGTTTGATCACGGAGGTTGCTGAGTTGGGGCGCGATCGAGTACCGGAGACTACGAGGTAGTTGCCGGTGTCCGTAGGACCTTGTCTCTCCTTCTATATTTCTTTCTATCTTGTATTGATACTTAGACAGTGGTTGTATTATTTTGTTTATTTAGATGCTCACGACTTAGTGACACCCCGATGTTTGGGCTAGTTTCCGCATTTTGATTCTTTATTGAGTTCAACTTTGGTTTTTATGAAAATTTTTGATGTGAAAAAGTTTTAAACTACCATTTTTAGAACTACTAGAGTATTTTGGGAAAGTCGGCTTGCCTAGTACCTTCGATAGGCGCCATCACAGCAGGTTAGGTATTTGGGTCGTGAGAAATTGGTAACACACCCCTAGGTTACATAGGTCTCACGAGTCATGAGCAGGTTTAGTAGAGTCTTGCGGATCGGTACGGAGACGTCTGTACTTATCTTCGAGAGGCTGCAAAACATTTAGGAAAATTCCACATTCTTGAATTCTTGTCGTGCGAATCTGTTGATTCTGGTAACTAAATATTTGTTGTTTCATTCTCTCACAAATGGTGAGGACTCGTACTACCGGGCAGGGTGGACAACCACTAGTACCACCAGCTAGGGCCGCGAGAGGCCTAGGTCGCGGTAGAGGTCGCGATAGGGGCAGAGGTGCCTCCCGCACAACAGTTGGGGCAGTACCTGCAGATCCACCAGTTGTCCCAAATCAGGACCAAATTCCAATTGTTGATGCACTCGCTCAGGCACCACCTGTGCCTATTGTGAGTCCAAGCCTCCAGGAGGCCCTAGCTCAGATTCTGACAGCGTGTACTGGGATTTCTCAGGCGGTCTCCATCTCGACGGCTGCAGCCACTTCTCAGGCCGAGGGAGGCACTTAGACTCCCGCTGCTCGCACACCCGAGCAGGTTATTCAAGGACTCCAGACACCGGAGGCACCACCAGGTCAACCGGTTGCAGCTGCTCAGGATTATGTGGTTCCTGCTATGCCTGATGATGATCAGCGTAGATTGGAGAGGCTTGGGAGACTCCAGCCTCCACCTTTCAGTGGCACAGAAAGAGAGGATGCTCAGGACTTCTTGGACAGGTGTCAGAGGATACTCCGTACAGCTAATATTCTAGAGACTTGTGGGGTCTCATTCACTACTTTTCAGTTTTCTGGGCCTGCACTCAGATGGTGGAGACTTACGAGAGGCGTAGGCCTGTTGGCGCAACAACCCTTACTTGGCAGCAGTTCTCCGTGGTCTTTTTGGAGTAGTTCATGCCTCAGCCCATAGAGAGGAGCTGCATAGACAGTGTGAGCGGCTTTGCCAGTGTCTGTGACATAGTATGAGATGCGATTCTTGGAGTTGGCCCGTCATGCTATCTGGTTGGTTCCCACATACAGGGAGAGGATCATGAGGTTTATTGATGGTTTCACTTTTCAGCTACAATTGCTCATGACCAGGGAGATAGTGGCAGGTGCTACCTTTGATGAGGTTGTCAACATTGCTCGGCAGATTGAGATGGTTCGCGGTTAGGAGAGGGTTGAGAGGGAGGCCAAGAGGCCTCGTGGTCAGGGTGGATTCAGTGGTGCTCCTTTTGGGGGTCAGTTCCAGCACGGTAGAGGTCGTCATTTTAGATAGGCTTAGACGGCTCGCCCAGTTCACTGCGGTGCATCATCAGGCCATGGTTCTCATAGTTATCAATAGGGCCGTTCATATCTTGGTGCCCTTCCAGCGCAGAGTTCTTCACGTGCTCCATCGGGTCAGAGTTCATCTATGCTGGGTCCTTCTGCTAGTTATCTCGGTACTCGGGGCTCCCTTCCGTCCCCAGCACCAGCATCTAGGTGTTGCTAAGAGTGTGGGGAGTTTGGTCACCTGAGGAGAGAGTCTTCCCGTCTAGTGGGAGGTCCCGCTCCGTAGAGGAGCCAGTCAGCTAGGGGTCGCCCGAGAGGGGGAGGCAGATCAGGGGGTGGCCAGGCCCATTTCTATGCTCTTCGTGTCAGACCAGATGTTATTGCTTCGGATGCTATGATTACAAGTATTGTCTCAGTTTTCCACAGAGATGCCTCTGTATTATTTGACCCTATTTCCATTTATTCATATGATTCCTCATACTTTGCTCATTGTCTAGATATTCCCCGTGAGTCTTTAGTTTCATATGTTCATGTATCTACTCCTGTGGACGATACTATTATTGTGGACCACGTATATCGGTCATGTGTGGTGACTATTGGGGGTCTGGAGACCTGAGTGGACCTTTTTGTTGCTCAGTATGGTTGACTTCAATGTTATATTGAGTATGGATTGATTATCTCCATGCTATGTTGTTCTCGATTGTCACGCTAAGACCGTGACATTGACTATGCCGGGATTTTCGAGGGTTGAGTGGAGCGGTTCTGTAGATTATGTACCAAGTAGGGTGATTTCATATTTGAAGGCTCAGCGTATGGTTGAGAAGGGTTGCCTGTCTTATTTGGCTTTTGTGAGGGATGTTAGTGCAAAGACTCCTACCATTGATTCTGTTCCGGTGGTACATGATTTTCCGGATGTGTTTCCTGCAGACCTGTCGGGCATGCCGCCTGACAGGGATATTGACTTTGGTATTGATTTGGTGCCGGGCACTCAACCCATTTCTATTCCACCGTATCATATGGCACCGGTGGATCTGAAGGAGTTTAAAGAATAGCTTCAGGAACTCCTTTATAAGGGGTTTATTCGGCCTAGTGTGTCACCTTGGAGTGTACCGGTTCTATTTGTGAAAAAGAAGGATGGTTCCATGAGGATGTGCATTGATTACAAACAGTTGAACAAGGTCACAGTAAAGAACAAGTATGCTTTGCCTCGTATTGATGATTGTTTTGACCAGCTTCAGGGAGATAAGGGTGTTCTCCAAGATTGATTTGAGGTCCGGTTATCACCAGTTGAAGATTCGGGATTTGGATATTCTTAAGACAACCTTCAGGACCCAATATGGACATTATGAGTTCTTGGTGATATCTTTTGGGCTAACCAATATCCTAGCAGCGTTCATGCATTTAATGAATAGTGTATTCCAGCCTTATTTGGATTCATTCGTTATTGTATTCATTGACGACATCCTGGTGTACTCTCATAGCCAGGAGGAGCATACCCAGCATCTAGGGATTGTATTACAGAGATTGAGGGAGGAGAAGATTTATGCAAAGTTCTCCAAATATGAGTTCTGGCTCGATTTAGTAGCATTCTTGGGGCGCGTGGTGTCCAGTGAGGGTATTCAGGTTGATCCGAAGAAGATAGAAGTGGTTCAGAGTTGGCCCAGACCGTCCTCAGCTACAAAGATTCGGAGCCTTCTCGGTTTGGCTGGTTATTATCGTCAGTTCATTTAGGGTTTCTCATCTATTGCATCGCCCTTGACCAAATTGACCCAAAAGGGTGCTCCATTCAGCTGGTCGGATGAGTGTGAAGAAAGCTTTCAGAAGCTCAAGACTGCTTTGACCACAGTTCCAGTTCTAGTTCTACTGTCAGCTTTAGGTTCTTACACCATGTATTGTGATGCCTTGAGGGTAGGTATTGGATGTGTTATGATGCAGGAGGGTAGGGTGATTGCCTATGCCTCGTGCCAGTTGAAGACCCATGAGAAGAACTATCTTGTCCATGATCTGGAGTTAGCAGCCATTGTTCACGCCTTGAAGATTTGGCGTCATTATTTGTATGGGGTTCATTATGAGATCTATACTGATCATCGGAGTTTGCAGTATCTGTTGAAGTAGAAATATCTTAACTTGCATCAACGGAGATGGTTAGAGCTTCTTAAGGACTATGATATCACTATTTTGTACCATCCGGGGAAGGCCAATGTGGTGGCCGATGCTGTGAGTCGCCGGGCGAAGAGTTTGGGGAGTTTAGCATATCTTCCAGCAGCAGAGAGACCCTTGGCATTGGATTATTAGGCCTTAGTGGGCCAGCTTTTCAGATTGGATATTTCGGAGCCGAGTTGGGTATTGGCTTTTGTGGTCTCCAGGTCTTCTCTTTATGACCGTATCAGGGAGCGTCAGTATAATGACCCCACCTATTCGTCTTTCGGGATAGGGTTCAGCGAGGGGATGCTAGGGATGTGACTATTGGTGATGATAGAGTATTGAGGATGCAGGGCCGGATATGTGTGCCCAATGTAAATGGGCTCTGGGAGTTGATTCTTGAGGAGGCCCACAGCTCGTGATATTTCATCCATCTGGGTGCCGTGAAGATGTACCAGGATTTGAGACAGTACTATTGGTGGAGGCTGATGAAGAAGGATATAATTAGGTTTGTGACTCGGTGTCTCAACTGACAGCAGGTTAAGTATGAATATCAGAGACCGAGCGGTTTGCTTCAGAGGTTAGAGATCCCAGAGTGGAAATGGGAGCGGATCACCATGGACTTCGTAGTTGGGCTCCCACGGACTTCGAGGAAGTTCGATGCTATTTGGGTTATCGTGGATTGGCTGACCAAGTCCGCGCACTTCATTCCAGCTGGTACTACTTACATTTCAGAACGGTTGGCTGAGATTTACATCCGAGAGATTGTTCGCCTGCATGGTGTCCCAGTTTCCATCATTTCAGATAGGGGCACTCAGTTTACATTGCAATTTTGGAGGGCAGTGAAGCGAGAGTTAGGGACTCAGGTTGAGTTGAGCATAGTTTTTCACCCTCAGATGGACGGACAGTCCGAGCGCACTATTCAGATATTGGAGGACATGTTACATGCTTGTGTCATTAACTTTGGGGGTTTGTGGGACCAGTTTCTTCCACTCGCTTAGTTTGCATATAACAACAATTACCAGTCGAGTATTCAGATGGCTTCGTATGAGGCTTTATATGGGAGGAGGTGTAGATCTCCAGTAGGATGGTTTGAGCCGAGAGGGTCTAGTCTCTTGGGTACGGACTTGGTCCAGGATGCATTAGATAAGGTGAAATTGATTCAGGGGCGGCTTCGCACGGCGCAGTCTAGTTAGAAGAGCTACGCGGATAGGAAGGTCCGTGATGTGTCTTTTATGGTTGGGGAGAAGGTTTTGCTGAAGGTATCACCCATGAAGGGTGTTATGAGGTTTGGGAAGATGGGCAAGTTGAGCCCCCGGTTCATTGGGCCTTTTGAGGTGCTTCAAAGGATAGGGAGGTGGCTTATAAGCTTGACTTGCCACCCAGCTTGTCGAATGTGCATCCAGTGTTTCATGTTTCCATGCTCCGGAAGTATGTTGGCGATCTGTCCCATGTTTTGGACTTCAGCACGGTTCAGTTGGAGGGTGATATGACTTATGATGTGGAGCCGGTAGCCATTTTGGATCGGGAGATTCAGAAGTTGAGGTCAAAGGATATAGTTTCGGTGAAGGTGCAGTGGAGAGGCCAGCTTGTGGAGGAGGCCACCTGGGAGACCGAGCGAGATATGCGGAGCAGATATTCACACCTATTCGAGACTCCATGTATGTTTCTAGACCCGTTCGAGGATGAACAATTGTTTAAGAGGGGAGGATGTAACGACTCGACCGGTCGTTTTGAGAGTTATAGCCCCATTTTCCCCATTTCTACTTCCTTTTATGCTTTTCAGCTATATTATGATATATCGAATTAGTTGGTTCGGGTCCCGAGTAGTTTCAGAGTGGATTGAGAGACTTAGTCTCCTATTTAGAAACTTAAGTTAGAAAAAGTCAATCGGAAGTTGACTTATGTGTAAACGATCTCGGAATTTAATTTTGATGGTTCCAATAGCTTTGTTAGGTAAATATGGACTTAGGAGCGCGTCCGAAATATGATTTGGAGGTCCGTAGTGGAATTAGGCTTGAATTGGCGAAAGTTGGAAATTTGGCGATTTCGGTCGGCAGTGGAAAATTTGATATCGGGGTCGGAATGGATTTTCAGAAGTTGGAGTAGGTTCGTGGCGTCATTTGTGACGTGTGTGTAAAATTTGAGGTCATTCGGACGTGGTTTGGTAGGTTTTGGCGTCGTTTGTGGAATTCAGAAGTTTAGAAGTTCTTAGGCTTGAATTCGAGGGTAATTTGGTGTGTTGATGTTTTTTTTAGGGTAATTCGAGGCTTGTATGTTGATATATGACTTGTTGGTATGGATGGTTGAGGTCCCGAGGGGCTCAAGGTGATTCCGGGTGGTTAACGGATTGATTGATGTTGGGAAAAATGTAGTTGAAGCTGCTGCTACTGGTATTTCCGCACCTGCGGAGTGGGAGCCGCGGGTGCTTTGGCGCTGAAGTGCTTGGAGAAGTCACAGGTGCGGGGCAAGGCTAAGGTGGGCTGGAACCGCAGGTGCAAGAAGTCTGTCTCATCTGCGAGCCCGCATCTGCGAGACCTGGGGCACAGATGCGGAGAGAAGGATTTTGGCAGGCTTCGCAGAAGCGGAGGGAGATGCGCAGGTGCGCTTCCGCAGGCGCGAGATTTGGGCCGCAGATACGGAACCTGGGCTCTTAAGTGAGTTTTGCACCTGCGATGGAAATTCCACAGGTGCAGCGTCGCAGAAGCGGAAGAAGGGGACGCAGGTGCGATAGTGCTGGGTAGAAAAGCTCCAGCTCGTGGTTTTGTCTTTCATTTTCAATTTTGGACTTGAGAAACTCGGGAGATAGGCGATTTTTCGAAGGTTTTCAAGGAGCAACATTGGGGTAAGTGATTCTAACCCATAATGGTATAAATTTCGTGAATCTATGGCTTTGTTCATCATTAATTAGTAGGATTTTGAAATGAAAATAGGGTGTTAGGGCTTGAGATTTTGGAGAGTTTAATTTAAGGATTTGAGGGACCAAATAATGTTGGATTTGGATAAATTTCATATGTATGAACTCGTGAGTGAATGGGCTATCTAGTTTTGTAAATTTTGTCTGATTTCGAGATGTGGGCCTGGGGGGCGGGTTTGAGTGAATTTTGGGATTTGACCTATAATTTGGTATTTTCCTTGTGGGATTCATTCCTTAGCTCATATTAATCGTATTTTATTTCTTGTGGCTAGATTCGGGTCATTCGGAGGCCGGTTCGAGAGGAAAGTGCATTTCGGAGTAGGAGTTCTACGTTGTTGAGGTAAGTAACAGTTGTAAATCTGGTCTTGAGGGTATGAAACCCCGAGAAACTCATATGATGTTGATATTTAGAGGTGACGCACACGTTGGGTGACGGACGTGTGCGCATGCACTGAGTGGTATTGAGACTTGGTCCATCCCAATAGACTATAAAGTCAAATACACCTTTGTTATTACCTGTTCACTCTTGTTTTTGAGTTATTGACTGTCTTACATGTTAGAAATCATGCTTAGGTTATATGGAAACCCTGTTGGGACTCGCACTTGTCGTAAACTTGTTGCATTGACTGTTAAATTGTTGTCTTGTACTCAGTCATTTGTTGCTTATGCATTTTGTCCCGGCTCTCTCCCATGATTTGATTTGTACTTGTTATAGTCTTTGTTTGGGTGTTGTTGTGATAATTGTGAGGCTGGAGAGGCTAGTGACAGATATAGGGCTTGAGTGCCGGGTTGAGAGCTGTGTGAGATATGTTGGATAGGGTTGCGCACCGCAGTAAATTTTGGATCGGGTTGCACGCCGCAACAAGCCTTTAGACCATGATATTGGATCGGGCTGCACGCCGCAACAGTACTTGGATCGGGCTGCACGCCGCAGTAATATATGGATCGGGTTGCACGCCGCAGCAGTATTGGGTCGGGCTGCACGCCGCAGCAATATAGCGCTTGGGCTGTAGGAGCCCCTCCAGAGTCTGTACACCCCCAGTGAGCGCAGGTACCTTGAGTATGAGTATTGAGGCTAAGAGCCGAGCGATTGAGTTGTCGAGATAGATGAGTGACAGTAACCCCTGTGAGGCTGTGTATTGCTTTTATTTATTGATGCACATTGTTGCTAGCCATTGCTGTTGTGATGTTTTGGAGGACTTACACTGTTTCACATGAGCTTGAAATGTTTTGATTTTAAAACACCGGTTTGAACGCATGCCTAAATTCCTTTACTGAAATTTCTGAAAAGAACTGTACTATGTGTAGCTCGGGTTTGTTTTCTCAGTTCCTTATTTAATTTTGTTACTTGCTGAGTTGGTTGTATTTATGCTATACCCTGCACTTTATGTGCAGATCCAGGTGTGTTTGATCACGGAGGTCCCTAAGTTCGGGCGCGATCGAGTACCGGAGACTACAAGGTAGCTGTCGGCATCTGCAGGACCTTGTCTCTCCTTCTACATTTCTTTCTGTCTTATATTGATACTTAGACACTGGTTGTATTAGTTTGGTTATTTATATTCTCATGACTTAGTGACACCCTGATGTTTAGGCTAGTTTCCGAATTTTGATTCTATATTGAGTTCAACTTTGGTTTTTATGAAAAAATATTATCTGAAAAAGTTTTAAACTACCTTTTCTTGAACTACTGGAGTGTTTTGGGAAAGTCGGCTTGCCTAGTACCCTCGATAGGCGCCATCACGACAGGTTAGGTTTTTGGGTCGTGACATTAATTTATGCCCATATAATAGAGGTTGATGTCATAACCCAAAATCCGCATGCCGTGATGGCGCCTATCACAATACTAGGCAAGCCGATAACCTCAATAATCTTTTATGTTTGAAAACATAATATTTCAATTTAATAGAAATTCCCACAAATATTGTTATAAATACACTCCCAAAACTCGGTGTCACTAAGTACATGAGTATCTAAATAATAACAAAATCTGACTTATAAGAATACTGTCTGAAAATATAGAACAGTACAATAACTTAAAGGAAGGGAGTCAAGGTCTTCGAATGCCAAGCAACTACCTTAATAGTCTCCAACAGATAAATCCTCAAATCTGGCAACCGCCGTATCCGAAAGTACCTGGATCTGCACACGAGGTGCAGAGTGTACTATGAGTACAACCAACTCAATAAGTAACAAGACTAACCTTTGGGCTGAAAGTAGTGACGAGCTCAACAGGTACAGTCTAGTATATAAATAACAGTACAGAAATGTAGGCATACTTCCAAGTTCAATAGTTAACTCAGTACAAGTAAAATAGATAAACTCTGCATGATGTGAGGAATATGACATCTCTATATCTATATGCAAATATATTTACTGTATGTGATATACCACAATGAAAACCTCGTGTACTCACACTCTCAGAATAGTCAATCACTCAGTACTGTATAAGGCCAATCCAGCCTAGGGAAGATCCATCCTATGTATGTATATATATATACATTAACTGATAGTCAGTTACTTAGTACTGTATAAGGCCAATCCAGCCCAATATATAAATTCTTCGGACAAGATCCATGCCCAGGGAAGATCCATCCCTAAGATAAATAAATAAATAAATAATGCAAATCCATGCCCTGGGAAGTCCATCCCAAATATAATATCAAATGCGCTCACTGTGGGGGGTGCACACTCCGGAGAGGCTCCTTCAGCCCAAGCACTATATAAAGCTGATATGCCCTACTTCGGTGTGCAGTCCGATCTCATAATAATAAAGCTTATAAGGCATGTTGCGGCGTGCAACCCCAATCCATATAATAATAACATATATAAAGCCAATATGGCTTGCGGCAGCGTGCAGCTCGATCCCATAAATATTCTCACAATGGTTGACATGACTGAGTATGAAATGTACATTTTTAAAGCATTTAATTCAACAGCAACACAACCCTATGGGCTCCAAAATATCGGCACGTAACCTAAACATGATCTTTATTACTAGACTCAGCTTAATTTCTCTAACACGTGGAGGATATGCGGATATTGACATGTTCTTTAATTTTTACAACTCTACAGAATTTATTCAAGTCATAATTGTTATGGTGCACACCCACACGCCCGTCACCTAGCATGTGTGTCACCTTCATACCATTCACATAACACATAATTCGGGGATTTATACCCTCAGAACCAAGTTTAGAAGTGCTACTTACTTTAAACCGTGTAATTCTTTACTCCGCTCTGCCTTTGCCTCGCGAATTGGCCTCCGAAAGCCTCGTATCTAATGACAATTAATTCGATTCAGTCAATGCAAATTATTAGAATTAATTCCATATGAAAATACTAATTTTCCAACAAAATCCAAAATTTAACTCAAAATCATGTCTCGGAACCTGATAAAAGTTATAAAATATGAACGTTCATTCAACAACGAGTCCAACCATATAAATTTTACCAAATTCCGACATCAACTCGACCCTCAAATCTTCAAATTTAACCAAGAGGGTTTTCAAAAGTTTCCAACTTAACTCAACAATTAAATATTAAAAACAACCATAGATTCGGGTAATTTGACCAAAATCGAGTTAAGTTAAGAACACTTACCCCATTGTTTTTCATGAAAATCTCCCGAAAAGCGCCTTTCCCTGAGCTCCAAATCGGTAAAAATGAAAAATGGGCATCCCATTTTCAGAACTTAAACTCTATGCCCAGGTTTTTCCTCTTCGCGAACGCGGCCCTTGCCTCGTGTTCGCGAAGCACAAAACTGTGTTGCACATAATTTCTTATTCGCGAACGCGATGACCAAAAGTTCCAGGCCTTCGCGAACGCGGAACTTCACTCGCGAACGCATAGGCCAACGCGTTAGGTCCCACCCCCAGCTCTCTCTCTCTTCTTCGCGAACGCGACCACCCTCTCGCGTTCGCGATGCACAACCTGCTCAATCCTTCACGAACGCGGTTTCCCCTTCACAAACGCGAAGAGAAAATCTTGCCTGCCTCCACTTCCCCTTCGCAAACGCGGGAAACACATCGCGAACGCGAAGAAGGAAACCAGACAGTGCATCAGAAAAATTCCAGCAAGGTTCAAAGTCCAAAATTCCATCCGTTAACCATCCGAAACTCACCCGAGGCCCCCGGGACCTCAACCAAATACACCAACAACTCCTAAAACATCATACGAAGTTAGTCGAAACCTCAAATCACATCAAACAACGCTAAAATCACTAATTATACCTCAATTCAAGCTTAATGAAACTAAGAATTTTCAAGTCCGATTGACCTCAAATTTTGCACACAAGTCATAAATGACATAACGGACCTATTCCAATTTCCAGAATCGGATTCCGGCCCCGATATCAAAGAGTCAATTCCCCGGTCAAATTTCCAAACTTAAATTTCTATTTTAGCCATTTCAAGCCTAATTTAACTACGGTCTTCCAATTAATTTTTCGGACACACTCCTAAGTCTAAAATCACCATACGGAGTTATTGGAATCATCAAAACTCTATTCCGGAGTCGTTTACACATAAGTCAACATCCGGTCAACCTTTTCAACTTAAGTTTTCGTCTTTGAGACTAAGTATCTCAATTCATTTCGAAACCTCACCGGACCCGAACCAATTACCCCGGCAAGTCATATAACCATTGTAAAGCACAAATTGAGCAGTAAATGGGGGGACGGGGCTGTAATACTCAAAACGGAGCAGTAAATGGGAGAACGAGGCTGTAATACTCAAAACGACAAGTCAGGTCGTTACAGTTGACTTGGGTTTTCTATATTGATATTTACTAAACATGTAATCAATAAATCAATTATTATAATTAGCAAGGCTAACGTTTTGTCCACATCTTGTTCAAGTTCTACTTCCCAGTTATCCATCAAATAATAATTACTTGATCAATTACTAAGGCCTTTAATTTTTTTCTAATTTAGCAAGACGTAATAAACCTCACTTTTAATTGGAGAATCGTCAAATTCCTCTCATATGTATTTACTGGTCAAAGACGGTAGTGAAATAATTTTCGAATACTGCGACCGGAATATTTACACTAATATTTTGAAACGGCGACTTTGCCTAATTTCCGTTTAACCTAAAAGTAAATAAATGACAATAGGAAAACATACGTCAAATAACAAATATTGTAATAAAACATTGAGAAACCAGAAAGAACGGCTCGGATATTTCTCGAATTACATGATATATAGGTCTATTTAGTTAGAGCAGTTCACTCTTTTTAAAAGAAATTGCAACTACTATGGCAATATTCTTCAACCATTGAATTTGTCACCACCATCTTCACCTGTCATATATAATATTACATTTTATCAATTACTCCAAAGAGTTGTTCGGCAAATGAAAAGGACAAATATTAGAGAAAAATATCTTGCAGCTTTAGCCTTTATGGGAACGGAAAACATCTCAGTATCTTAAGAATACCAAAAGCTTAACAATATGAAATCGACCATGGGTCCTTTAATTTATTTATTTTTTCAGTTAAAAGAAGTTGTTTACCCTTAAAATTGGATAACAATTAAACTTATAATATGGTTCTAAGGACACGTGATTTCACCTAATACTAATTGATAAATGTGAGGATGAGTAATAGAAATTAACAATAAAGTAAAGCAAACCAGTGTTAGAATAGAACTCAGCCCTCGAGTTTGAATACCCTCGAACTGGTTGATGCAAGAACAATTAAAGTATAACAAGCTGATGAACAATAGTATAAACGAGAAAGAGAATTATATTATTTTTATATATGTCAATAGTGTCCCCTACAAATGATTAG
>AWOL01S0015836.1:147144-159633 GCA_000715115.1 Nicotiana otophora | reverse complement strand
CCCCCCCATTATATAGTAGAAAAATTTCACTTATGGTATAATTCTAATTATAGAAGGAAATTCCATGATTAGCTAATTAACCATTTCTGATTTGATCCATTCCGAGATTTACGCCATGATCTTCGACCAGTCACCAAGATTTACGCCATGATCCTCGACCAGTCACGGATATTTTACCTTTCTGTTATTATTCTATCTTCGATCTTGCTCGATGTCTGTCTCATTTGGCTTCGATCGCTACTAGCCTCGATCCCGACGGGTACCTCAATTCTGAACTCGGTACCTTATCCTCGTGATTCAGTCTGTTCCGTTACGAGGTCGTCCTTCGATACAACCTCCCGGTCTTGGTCAAATAGTAAAATCGGGTGAGCCCGATTTTAACCGTATACAAATAGTCCCCTCATTTTTTGGAGTGTAATGACAAAAAATGAATAGAGCCTTCGATTTTCTACCTCGACCTATCATGACGTCATCCTCGTGACGTAAGCGACATAAGTGACCAAAATGTCCCGTCTGTACAGTTACCAAGGTATTAAATGCGCGTCAGTCGATGGTCGGCCACCGCCAGTTTTGAACCGTCGTTGTGAAATCTATAAATAGCTCCTCTCTTCACCGTTTCGAACTTTTACTTTCCAATTTCTAATCTCCAAAGCGTTTTACATCTTCTAAGTTCTTCATCTACAAATTTACGATTTTCACTGCTAACCGCTTCTTAGAACACCAAATTTTATCATCTCCATCTATTTTTAACTTCAATTCCAAATGGCAAAAATGTCAAAAACTATTCCTCAAAAGGAAAATGCTTCTTCATCGCGGACGGTTGGCGACAAAACACCGGTGGAGCCACGCCCTGAGGAGTGTGTTCCCGGGGGTGTGTCCTCACTTCCGACTTTAAGATCGACAAAGCTTCGTCGGTCCCTGGTCGATGCGAGCCAATATCAAGGTATATATGCTCGATAATGGAGAGCTTCCTTAAGCAGGTGAAGAAAGACTGCAACTGGGAAGGCAAAGAGGTGGTGATTCTGGCCCTCGAGTAAGACATCATTACACACGTGGAAGGGTTTCTGAGTGTTTACACTTACCCTTTCATGCTGGGCCCCCTCGATCCCATTATCTTCGATTTCTGCCACAAGTATCAAATAAACCTAGGTCAATCTATCCCCCCTTTTGGCGGATTGTTATTCTGCTCCGATTTTTCGTGAGCAAAGTCGAGGAGATTCTTTTCACCCTCGACCACCTCATCAGGTTGTACAGCCCCTGCCTCTATTGAGGTGGGTTAATAAAACTTCAGCATCGGGCTACAAAGGTGTTGTTTTTGAGCATAGATGATAAGAAAAACCGAGGCTGGATGGACCGGTTCATTCGAGTGAGGACTTCTGACCTAATCCCGGCCGAGAAGATTCCATTTCCCTAGAAATGGAATATGAAGCGTAAGTACAAACCCAATGTTAGCTCCTATTTATTATTTTGCTCCTTTGCTTCTCCTCATCGATATCTTTTTCCATGATGTAGCGGTCGCTTGGATGCCCGGTGCAATTCCTAACCTCGAGAGCTGGGTTCGGGACCTGGCCTCGACCTTTACGTATGCTGAGCGCTCATGGCGCGATTTATCAAAGGGCCGATGGGAGGCCAAAATTTATGGTAAACCCCATTTCCACGTCTTTGATGATTTTGTTAACGCATTTCTTACTTAATTTGCCTTGGCAAAGATACTGTCATGAGGCCCCTATCTGGTAAGGAGGAGACTTCGATCCCGGCACCGAAACCAGCGAAGGACAAAAAGAGGAAAAAGACCTCAACCTCCGAGGATCCAGAACCTAAGAAGAAGGCGGCTCGTAAGCCAAAGAAGAACATCATCCTTCTGACCGAAGACTCTATTCGGCCTCGTCACAACTCTATTGAGGTTAGACTTGATACTTACTGGGTACTATTGTGGTGTACTCACACTATGCTTCTGCACATCTTTTTGTGCAGATGCAAGTACGTCTGCCCGTGTTGGATGTTAGTGATTGATTTGTAGCTATTTCTCGGAGACTTCAAGGTATGCCTGCTCGGCGTCCGCAGGCCTTGGAGTCAACTTCTGTTATCCTTTCAGTATTGTTGTTTCCTTATTAGACAGTGTTGTAGTAGATGTTTTGGAACATTCTGTAGAGGTTATAAGTCAGTCTCACCGGGTTTTGGGAGCATTGTAATTGTGATTTAGTTTTTGAGATATTTATGAGACTTATTAGTTTTTATCATGTTTCCAGCCTTTATTTCTTTCATATTCTCTCAATTGTTAGGCTTACCTAGTCTTAGAGGCTAGGTGCCATCACGAAATCCTAAGGAGGGAAATTGGGGTCGTGACAAGTAGGAATCAGAGCTCTAGGTTCATAGTTATTATGAGTCATAAGCAGGTTTAGTAGAGTCTTGCGGATCGGTACAGAGACGTCTGTACTTATCTTCGAGAGGCTATGAAACTATTAGGAAACTTTCACTTATTTGATTCCTTATCATGTGAATTTGTTGACTTCGAAATCTAAATCTTTGACTTTCTATTCTCTCACAGATGGTGAGGACATGCACTGCTGCATCCGACAATCAGACACCCGTGCCCCTGCTAGAGCCGCAAGAGTCGGGGCCAGGGTAGAGGCCGAGAAGGGGCACATGGTGCAGCTAGAGCACCTGTCCAAGCTGCGATGAGGAGCCACCAGTAGCTCCAGTTGGGGGCAGGCACCTGAGGCGCCTGTTGTCACCCCTGCACTTCAGGAGACCCTACCACAATTCTTGAGCATATTCGGTACTCTAGCTCGAGAGGGGGTGATTCCACTTGCACTGGCCACATCTCAGGCTGGGGGAGGAGCTCAAACTCTCGCGGCCCGTACTTTAGAGCAGCGGGTCCATGTTGATCAGGTCCCAGAGATTATGCCAGTGCAGCATGTCGTTCCAGTTCAGGCCGAGGTTAGGGCAGTGGCATCTGAGGAGGAGTAGCTTAGACTTGAGAGATTCAAGTATCATCCTCCTACTTATAGAAGCCTAGCTACAGAGGATACACATGGTTTTCTTTATTAGTGCCACCGTATATTTCCTTACCAAAGGTATTGTGGAGACGAGCGGGGTTGCTTTTACTACCTTCCAACTGTCAGGAGCAGTGTATCAGTAGTGACAAGCTAGCGAGGAGGGTATCCTAGACAATGCAGCTTCACTCATATGGACTCAGTTTTCAGAGATGTTCTTGAGAGAGTTTGTTCCCCAGACCCTTCGAATTGCATGGCGCGCGGAGTTTGAGCAGCTACGCTAAGGTGCTATGACAATATAAGAGTATGCCATCAGATTCAGTAAGTTGTCCAAACATGCACCTACTTTGATTTCTACAGTTAGAGAGCGAGTCTGTCGATTCATCAAGGAGCTCAACTATGGTATTAGATTCAGCATGGCTCGAGAGCAGGAGACAGATACTCTATACCAGCAAGTGGTAGAGATCGCACGGAGGTTGGAGGGTATGCGTGGCTGTGAGAGGGAGGACAGGGAGGCCAAGAGGCCTCGAGACTCTGGAGGATATAGTGGTACCCATGCCCCAGTTACAGCCCATCATGGTAGAGGCTATGTGCGCTATCTAGTTTATTCAGCATTTCTAGCTTCTAGTGGTACTCCGGCTATTTCGAGGTCTCAGGTTACACATTTTATTCAGCCATTTTCTAGTGCACCTCCTGCATGGGGTGCCTTCAGCGGTCACTCTAGCCGACTAGGCCAGGGCCAGTTTCAGCAGCCACGCCCACCGAGGGCTTGCTTTGAGTGTGATGATACCCGTCATATGGTGAGGGACTGTCCCAGACTCATGAGAGGACACCTCCACAGACTACTCAGGCTCCACGTATTTTATCTGGTCCACAGACTTCACAAGCCATGGTTGCTGCTCCAGTTATTGCTCCACCTGCACAGCCATCCAGGGGTGGGGGTCAGGCGGGTAGAGGTCGCCCTAGAGGGGGAGGCCATGCCAGATTTTATGCTTTTCTGAGCGAGACGGAGGTAGTCGCAGCAGACACAGTCATTATAGGTATGGTTCTGATTTAGCATAGAGATGCATCAGTCTTATTTGATTCGGGATCCACTTACTCATATGTGTCATCTTACTTTGCTCCGTATTTGAACATTTCTTGTGATTCCTTGCGTTTTCTTATTTATGTGCCCATGTATGTGTGAGATTCTATTGTTGTGGATCATGTATATCGACCGTGTTTCGTTGTTATTGGTGGTTTTGAGACCAGAGTTGACCTATTGCTACTCAATATGGTAGACTTTGATATGAATTTGGACATGGATTGGTTGTAGCCCTATCACACCATTCTGGATTGTCAAGCCAAGACTAGGACATTGGCTATCCCAGGGTTACCACGGTTGGAGTGGAGGGGTACATTGGACTATATTCCTAGCAGGGTTGTGTCCTTTCTAAAGGCTCAGGGAATAGTTGAGAAGGGGTGCGATGCATATCTAGCCTTTGTGAGAGATGTCAGTGCTGACACTTCTACCGTCGAGTCAGTTCTGGTAGTGAGAGACTTCCCAGATATACTTCCAGCAGACCTTTCGAACATGCCGCCCTATAGGGATATTAATTTTGGTATTGACTTGTTGCCAAGCACTCAGCCCATTTCTATCCCACCCTACCGCATGGCACCAACAGAGTTAAAGGAGTTGAAGGAGTAGTTGTAAGAGTTGCTTAATAAGGGTTTCATTAGTCCTAGTGTTTTGTCGTGGGGTGCTCCGGTTCTGTTTATGGAGAATAAGGAAGGTTTTATGCACATGTGTATTGATTATCAGCAGTTGAACAAGGTTACAGCGAAGAACATGTATCAATTACCATGCATTGATGACTTATTTGACTAGCTTAGAGTGCTAGAGTATTCTCAAAGATAGATTTGAGGTTAGGGTATCATCAGCTGAAGATTCGGGTTTTGGATATCTCGAAAACTACTTTTAGGACTCGGTACGGTCACTACAAGTTCCTTGTGATGTCATTTGGGCTGACCAACGCCCCAACAACATTTATGAACCTGATGAACAGTGTATTCCAGCCATATCTTGATTCATTCTTCGTTGTGTTTATTGATGATATCTTGGTGTACTCCCGTAGCCGGGAGGATTATGAGCAACATCTAAGGATCGTGATCCATACCTTGAGAGAGAAGAAGTTGTATGCAAAATTCTCAAAGTGTGAATTCTTGCTTGATTCGGTGGCATTTTTGGATCATGTGGTGTTGAATGAGGGGATCAATGTATGTCCGAAGAAGATTGAAGCAGTTCAGAGCTAGCCCAGACCGTCTTCATCTATTGAGAACCAGTGTTTCCTGGCTTCGCTGGGTATTATCGTCGTTTCATAGAGGGTTTCTCATCCATTGTTGCACCTATGACCAGATTGACCTAGAAGTGTGCTACATTCAGATGGTCCGAAGAGTGTGAGGTGATATTTCAAAAGCTCAAGACTACTGTGACTACAACCCCACTATTGGTGTTGCCTACGGGTTCAGAATCTTACACAGTGTATTGTGATACGTCACGTGTTGTCCTTGGCGCAGTTTTGATCAAGACAGTAGGGTGATTGCCTATGTGTCTAAGCAGCTAAAAATCCATGAGATGAATTACTCTGTCCATGACTTGGAATTGGAAGCTATTGTTCATGCCTTGAAGATTTGGAGGCACTACTTGTACGGTGTTCCATGTCAGGTCAATGCCGATCACCAGAGTCTACAACATATGTTCAAGCAGAAAGATTTTAATTTGCAGTAGTGGAGGTGGTTAGAGTTGCTTAACGACTATGATGTCACTATTTTGTATCACCCCTGGAAGGCCAATTTGGTGGCCGATGCCTTGAGTCGAAAGGCGGAAAGTATGGGTAGTTTGGCATATCTACCAGTAGCAGAGAGGCCACTAGCCCTGGATGTTCAGGTTTTGGCCAACCAGTTTGTTATATTGGATATTCTAGAGCATAGCCAGGTTCTTGTTTGCGTGGTTTCTTGGTCTTCCTTATATGATCTCATCAGAGAGCGTCAATATGACGATCCTCATTTGCTTTTCCTTAAGGACACGGTTCAGCACGACGATGCCAAGGTTGTTTCTATCGGAGATGATGGATTGTTACGGATGCAGGGCCGGTTATATGTGCCCAATGTAAATGGGTTACGTGAGTTGATACCTCAGGAGGCCCACAGTTCGCAGTACTCCATTCATCCGGGCACCGCTAAGATGTATCAGGATTTGAGAAAGCACTACTGGTGGAGAAGAATGAAGAAAGATATAATGGAGTATATGTCTCGGTGCCTAAATTGTTAGCAGGTGGAGTATGATCATCAGAGGCCGGGTGGTTTGCTTCAGAGACTTGATATTCCCGAATGGAAATAGGAGTGTGATACCATGGGTTTCGTTGTTAGGCTCCCACGGACTTTGATGAAATTTGACGTTATATGGGTAATTGTGGATAGGTTGATCAAATCGGCTCATTTCATTCCGGTGGTGACTACCTATTCTTTAGAGCAGCTGGATGAGATCTATATCCGCGAGATTGTCTGACTTCATGGGGTGCCGTTATCTGTTATCTTCGATCGAGGTACGCAGTTTACATCACACTTCTGAAGATCTGTGCAGCGTGAGTTAGGCACACGGGTTGAGCTAAGTAAAGCGTTCCACCCCAGATGGACGGATAATCCGAGCGTACCATTCAGATATTAGAGGATATGCTTAGTTCCTGTGTTATGGATTTTAGGGTTTCTGGGATCAGTTCTTGCCGATTGCGGAGTTTGCCTACAATAGCATCTACTAATCGAGTATTCAGATGGCTCCTTATGAGGCCCTGTATAGGAGACAGTATCGTTCTCTAGTTGTTTGGTTTGAGCCGGGAGAGGCTATATTGTTGGGAACAAATTTGGTTCGAGATGCCTTGGAGAAGGTCAAATGGATCCAGGATCGGTTTCATATTGCTCAGTCTAGACAAAAGAGTTATGCCGATCGGAGAGTTTGTGGTGTTGCATTCATGGTTGGAAAGTTAGTTTTGCTCTGGGTTTCACCCATGAAGGGTGTAATAAGGTTCGGGAAGAAGGTCAAGTTGAGCCCTAGATATATCGATCCTTTTGAGATCATTGTGAGAGTGGGGGAGGTGGCCTACAAGCTTGCATTGCCACCCAGCCTATCGGAGGTTCACCCGGTGTTCCATGTTTCTATGCTCGAGAAGTATTATGGTGATCCGTCCCATATATAAGACTTCAGCTCAGTCCAATTGGACAAGGATTTGACCTATATTGAGAAGCCAGTGGCAATCTTGGACAGACAGGTCCGAAAATTGAGATCAAAGAACATTGTTTCAGTGAAGGTTCAATGGATGGGTCGTCCTGTCGAGGAGGCAACCTGGGAGACCGAGCACGACATGTGGAGTCATTATCCTCAACTTTTCATCACTTCAGATATGTCCTTATGCACGTTCGAGGACGAATATTTGTTTTAAGAGAGGAACAATGTAACGATCTGATTGGTCGTTTTGTGTAATAGCACCCCGTTTTTCCCTTTTGATGCTTCACACATATTTAATTTTGGTTTTATGACTTATGGGGTTGATTGATTTTGTTTCGGGAAGGTTTCGGGTTGATTTGGACCCTTTGATTCTTGGCTTAGAAGCCTAAGTTGTTTATGTTGACCAATGGTTGGATTTTGTGAAAACCACCCCGAAAAAGGTATTTTGATGGCTCCGATAGCTTCGTATCGTGATTTTGGACTTGGACGTATGCCCGAAATCAAATTCGGAAGTACGTAGGTTGATTTGTGTTGTTTTGCCGAATATTGGGGAGAAGGTTGGTCGTAGGTTGACTTTTGGCTATCGGGTTCGGAATGTAAGGCCCCATGAAATATTTTCTAAAAATCGGGGTTCTGTGATGCCAGGGTAAGCTATTTCTCGGAGACTTCAAGGTATACCTGCTGGACGTGCCAAGAGTTATTCCTAAGCCCTTAAATCACTATTCCACCTTACCACGCACATACCCGGGAGTGATCCCACGCCACCCTATTCCATATAAGCCTGACAACACAACATAATTGAAGATCATTACTTTAACCTTAGTCCGTAAAACTTAGAACCCAAATTTCCAACATGCAGAATTTCTTACAAGACACGAATCTCATATCTACACACTGTATAAGTCTGAACAAGTTGTATCAAGCCATAACCATAACCCCATATATAATCACATAACATACTACACAACTCGCATACTCGCAGCACCATTTTCAGTCACAATAACTACTCAAAACCAACCCGGTACTAGTATTAAATCCCATATCAAATAAAACCTCGTTCCCAAAACCTTCATACACTGCTGATAATGAAAGTAACATGCGGAATCTCATGACCCCTTATTAAATCAACAAGTCATGGAGCTCTATCGCCCTAACCAGAACCATAATCACTTTCTAAGCCGACTTTCAATATTATCCTCTCAAATATACCATAATCAAACCTGATAGTACCTATTATAGGTCCAATGACCTTATATTATTAAACACAACTATCCCACAGACATGCCATACCAATATAACTTAAGCCACAACTGCACAATCCATGTACCCAAAAATGGAAAATGTCTTAAAGAAGAGAACCGTATTGCAAGTTCAACAAACACCACCATAACCACAATGCTATGAGCTCATCACATATAGTAGAGTCAAGACACACGAATCTAATAACGGTAACCAGCTCTCCTAGAGCTCACATTAACATCAACTGCACGGTATAGTCCCAAGCCTCCAGTCCAACATATCATATGGGAGCATTTAAACAGTATACAAGTATATGATGAGTAGGGTAAGATTCTCATGTTCCTGAACTAGAATAAATGACATGGCATGTATAAAGTGTGTTATCGTAGCTCAAATCAGAAATATTTCATCACTGAGGCATTTATCAAGCTTGTTCAGGGATTTTAACCCCTATGTAGCCTCAAACACGGCTCAAATAACTTACGCAATGTTACGGATATGAGAAACATCATAGCTTAAAATTAACAGTCAATTCTAGGCATATCATAGCCTAAGCATTCTTCCGAGTATGAATACTTACCCCGCTGCCCGCACATGGGCTCAAACCTCACATAAATACGCACTCATAGCGCGTAGCTATCACAAATAATTAACGCAACTAGTGCCTCCACTAAGTTTAAATAAAATATTCACCTCAAACAGGCCGCAACCCTGAAACAATATACTTTTAAGAACTCCAGTAAATGCAAGAAAACACATGAATCAGCGTAACTGGTCCCAACTCCAGTACTTGAATGACTAACACATCTTTCACGCACGATCATCCCGCAAAGAATACTTCCATAATTCTTCCGTGCCACATAGCAATAATTTGATTATCAGTAGTTTATCAACCAGGTGAATACCGCAATACCAATGAACATCTGTAAGTCAAAACACAATGCGCCTTCTAAAATGAGCACCCTTCTCAGGGATTACTGAGCAGTTATAACATTCCTCTAAATATCTAAAACTGACCATTCTGTCCAAATTCGTGACCTTCCTTTTAAGACTGAACTGCCACCTTGTACATGTAAATCATAATCCCACACAACACAACACATCTATCATGCCATCATGTGACAAGCACAAGAATCTCATTATGAACTCTGAGTCACCAGCAAATTACATACCCGATTAGTTAGAAACCTTTCTCTTGCTTTCTTCCAAGAGTAAATCACAATACGCAACACGTTCTCCATACCAGTAGAAAATATCTGGTTCAAACCATGGTAGAAATCATCAAGAATACTTTAAATCCATTTGCACATAACCGAGCTATAAAAACTGAATTCCTCTAACTCGACCAAGCCACGCAGATCACCAAACCCAAGAATATTGCCATCAAAACATGTGTAAAGCCTCACCACATCATAATCATCCAAAAGAACCGAGCATACCATTACCATACTAGTCTAGCCTACTACCCAGTTGTCCTATTTTCTCCGAGTTTCTTCTGAATTACCCTCAAGTTGACACTTCCCCTTGTCAGAACACTACGATCCTTACCCAAAGCTCACTATAATACACCCTAACATAAAACCACAGCACTCTAAGACCCATAAGCCGTTGTATTCTTTTTGAGCACCCCATAAATACCACAACCGAGACACCCATTCTGAAAGACCTTATGTGAACTTAAAGTCCTCTTTCCTTTTTTATATTGAAATATAGAATCCATAGTCATGCAGAATTACCGCAAGTCCCGACACAATCCAATGTAAATAACCGATTCTAGTAATATACGAATTCAAAAAAAATCAATTTCCACATATACATTTTGAATCCATTAGACGCCTCTCGAGAATCATCTACTCTGCCCAAACCTAAATCGTACCGCCCAAACGGGCCGAAAGACACATGCTCCATTAGCACAATGACACTCAAAGAAGTAACCCTGCTTTAACATCACCAATCAAATTCATACTTCGTGCGCACTACATCCTTCAAATAACAACTTAATCATTCCATAATTTTCATATTTTCATAAAGTGTAATGTAACCCGTATTCAAAAATTTTCTTAGTCGAGTCATCCCCGATCTCAACCTCTGCAGTTATAACTGATCCACAAGTATGTCTCACACCAAAATTAAAATTTAACCTATAACCATAAAATTAAATTGTCAATAGTAGGTTCCCCCACTTGGCTCAAAGTCATAGATTAAAACACTCGATAACTCACAATACCCATACTCTATTTCTGCCATAATATCATATTCAGTTCAATAAAAATTCTTATCAAGCTCATGCAACACCAACCATAAAATACCTCAATCATCCGCTAAGCTCGCATTTATTTTCTTGACAGTCAAGTCAAGTTTCTCAACCAGATTCAAATTCAAATCTCAATATATACATCCCGCATGTAGAAAAAAAACTCTCTACTCAACATTATAAGGAATACACCTACGTAGATTACTACGCAGGAGATGACCCACTTGCTTAATCTCAAATTGGTATCGTGTTATACCCTTTCGCAGCCACAATTACTACGCAATCACTTAATCTTTCTGAGTCCACACTCATCAACAAGACATGAAAATCTACTTCGCTCCACAATTAAACAACATGAAAGATCCTTCAACACACAAATTGAGGCAGACACCAAACACCCAATAGCCCATTTTTCATTATATTTAGCTAACTGAACACATCCCACAGTCACTTCATACTCATCACATAGCCATTCAACCGCTCATCGAGCCACAATTTCACTCATAGGGACACTACCGGACATATGAGTCCAATGTACAAGTTCACACAACTGAAGCTACCGAGCTTAAGCTGCGGTCTAATCCTAGCCTCAAGTCCTCCAGACTGGCCCATCACCAAAATACATAATACACATCTCGAACCTCGTTCATGGAATCACAAGCCAGCGATGCACGACTGATATTGAGCGCTCATATGCACACACGAATGTGTGGAAGGAATTCAAAGAGTTATGCTTCAAGCTGAATCATTTCCGCACGATAAGGAAAGAAATATGAAAAATTATCCTAAATGCCCTGTAGCCTCTCGAAGATAAATATGGATGTCATCATACCGATCCGCAAGACTCTACTAGACATTTGCTCATGACTTGTAGAACCTATGAACCTAGAGCTCTGATACCAACTTGTCACGACCCAAAATCTAACTAGTCGTGATGGCACCTAACTCAACCCGTTATGTAAGCCAATTTATAAATATCCGATTAAAAATAATATTTAACTCACTCTAATATATTTTTCAAGGACTGGTAGTACAAATCATGAACTTCTAAGATTAGAATTTACAGAGCTGGTGTGAAATAAAAATACATCATCTGTTTGAAATATATATCAACGGATTAATAATTCTGGAGCTACCATGAACAAGAGGCAGCAATAACTGGAACGTAGGTACATCTTCATATCCAGTTCCCGCCGTACGCAGCAACATCAGCATCAGAAATCTGCACGCAAGGTGCAGAAGTGTAGTATGAGTACAACCGACCCCATGTACTCAATAAGTAACAAACCTAAACTTAGGTTGAAAGTAGTGACGAGTTTGTACCAAGGTGAGAGTCCAACTCCAATAACCAACAATAATTTATAGCAATATAATTTAAAACAGCACAAGTATTAACTCAGAGGTAAGATGCTCAGCTCGTATACAGTTCTGGAAAATACACATTTTCTTTATTCAAGTATAACAGTAGAACTCAAATCTTTTGCCAAAAGTCACCAAAAATATGAGTAAGTCTGAAATATGTGAATATTTCTCAACAACTTTAACGGCAGATAAGAAGTCTCATTATAAGATGGCATGAGAAAAAATACTTCTCTATGCCTACATATCAAATATGCATATCTAATGCAATGCAACATAGTGATGAACTCATGTACTTGCACTATCAGAGTACTCAATCACTCACTACTGTATATGGCCAATCCAGCCTAGGGAAGAGCCACCCCAATATATATATATAT
>AWOL01S0015836.1:90541-144965 GCA_000715115.1 Nicotiana otophora | reverse complement strand
ATATATATATATATATATATATATATAAAAATAAAATAACTGACATCCAGTCATTCAGTACTGTACAAGGCTAATCCAGCATATGGGAAGATCCATCCCCAAATATTAATGATTAGGACAAGATCCATGTCCAGGTAATATTCATCCCTCAATATAAATATTTCGGACAAGATCCATGCCTAGAGAAGATACATCCCTCAATATAAATATTTCGGGCAAGATCCATGCCCGGGGAAGATTCATCCCTCAAATTATACTTAATTGTATAGAATGGTGAAACACAAAAGTGGTGTGTAATAGATACACTTTTAAAAAGTTAAGTGTCTAAAAATATTTTCGTGAACAACAAGTGTGTAACAGGAATTTTGGATACAAGTTCAGATGGCATTTTATGTATTCTGCCTAATATAATTAAACATAATTCGAGCGCGAGGATAGGAGAAGAACACTAACCTCGAGGATTACTACTGTTTTTTCAATTTGTACATCATGGTTCTTGTAACCTAGACTTTCAAGTGTTAGCAAAAGTGCTCTTCTCCTAATTTGTTTTTATGGATTTGTTGTCATTGGCATATGACTTTCACTGCCATTCGCTCAGAAGAAAACTAGCAAGTGATCAAATTTAACTAGTTTCTTTTGAGAATTTTTAGAACATTTAGTTATTAAGATAGCACCTGCTTATATATTAAGGGATCGTTTGGTGTGCGGACTAAATTATCTCGGGATTATAGTCATGAGATTACAATTCCTGAACTAATTTATACCACCGGGAAGGTACAATAAAATAATCTCAAATTTTATGGGATAAGATAGATATTCATGATTAAGTCTGGGACCAAACACAATACAAATTTAATTTCACAAGTTATCCCACCTTATCCTGTGTACCAAACAACCCCTAATGATTAAGAAATATTGTCGCACAAAAATGCAACAGAGGGAGTAGATAATGTTCTTGTTTTACTTGATCAAATGGCTATTGTATGGGTTGGAAAATGAACAAAACAAAAAAAAAACATCTTTCTCGTTGAAAAAGGACATGATACTTTAATGTAGGACTTCCATCCAATACAAATTACAACATCATTCGCTAAAAAAAGCAAGATTGTGCAAAATTCCAATATTATCATTACAATGGATCCCTTTACACTTATGACCAACTAGTGATGAATATTTCTTAACCACCAGACGATACTGCATTCGATCAGAAACAGTTTCCCGGCGTGTCAAACAATCGAGTAGCATCATTCTTGGCGCATCCACCCACATCTTTGGCATTATTATCAAGAAAAACAAGAAAAGCGAAGAAATAATAGCCAACGCTCCACCTGCACTCATTAAACCAGTTTTAGTATTCCCTGAAATTGAAAACATGGATAGGAAATAGCTAAACATAAGAAAAAGCAGTGCCAGATCTAGCAGCGCCCCGCCCAAACTATCCTGAATGAATAACACCATCATTCCAACAGACAATGCAAAGGCCAAGGAGTTGAAAATAAGGAACAAATTCAGATAATTAGTCGGCATTTGTACTTGTCCATTGCTTAAACCACCCCGTAAATTTCCAGAATCATTGGAATAAAGTCCTCCTGGAGGACTCAATACAGCTTGATAAGAAGCTGTGGCAATTAGAACTGCAACCACTAGAAGCACATTGCGCATGTCTTCTGATAAACCCTTATGTAGAAAAGCGTGGAGCTTTACTATTTTCTGAGACATGTATTCTTTTGAACTGAAAAATTGCGCCTTGCTACAAACTGAGGGAAGTAATGAAGATCTGCAAACTCCTGCCTTTTGCAAAACTTTCTTAATTTCTCTGCTCGACTCCATTGCTAGTCTTAGGGCAATATCGAATGCTGTCAAGCCTTCTGCGTTAATTTCATTAAGTGTGTATACTCTTCTGATCAAACGTCTAACCACCTGTACAAATATCCATTCTAGTATTACAAATTCATCTTCTGCTAATTTTCAAATTAAAAGTTAAAAGTACAGAAATTTATCAAGAAAGCATGCCTGGGGTTGGTTTGTAGAAGCTGCAATATGCAGAACTGTATTTCCAGCCTCATCTTTCCAGTCCAAAATATCCAAATTTTCAGTCCGCTGAAGCCATCCCAAGAGGACTTTGAACGCTCTTTCATTGCTATTTTTCACAGCAATATGAACTGCAGTTTCATCGCAAATGGTCAAGTCCTCGACAGATGCAGGACAAGCTAGTAAAAATTGGGCCAAAAATTCTACGTCATCTGTTTCTGCCACATAATGTAAAGGTGTAATTCTTCCCTTTCCTTGCACTCGGATAAGGTCGGGGTTAAAATGAACCAGCCTTAACACAGTCTCCCTGTGTCCGTTGCGCAAAGCCAAGTCAAGGGGGCTAAATCCATTGGTGTTGAGTTTCCCACAAAATGAATGCTTTAAGCTCATTATTTCAATAGCAAAGTGTGTACAACCTTCTGAGGCTGCTATATGCAGAGGCGTATCGATAAATTGTACCTGTTCAAAACTTTCCAGTAGAAATGGATTTGAACATAGAAGCTCATATAACACATCAATATTACCCACTCGAGCAGCCTCCGCCAGCTTCTCAGCCGCCTCCATTGGAACTTAAACTTGTGATTAGCCCTTCAGAATAGACCCTTTTAATATTTTCATATATAGCAAAGTATAGGGGCAATGGCCCCTTGACATTTTCTTACATTTGTTATCTTACTCTATTTCTATTTTGATAGCTGTGCATATAATTCATAAATATTGATGTTGATTTCAATATTTTCCAGGTATTTCTTTAGTTATACGCGGAATGGAACACGCAACCAACAACCAAATTGACTTTGATTAAACTAATACCACCACTCTACCATTTTCATATAAAATACTTATTTGTTTGCTGGACAGAATGGATAAAACCAGCAAGCTTTCAGTATCATACGCGGGAACTTCCCCTTTTTTATTGTTCAATCAATTCTCATTGGAAGAACAAGAGAACATAAAGCAACACAAAGTCAATGCAGTTCGCCTATTTTTCTTCAACTTTTGTTTCTACGAGGCTAAAACAAACGTTACTACTTACAAGTAACTTCATCGGTTAATAACTCAACATGGATCAAATACTGACCGATGTTTGTGAAGCAGGAGATATTAATGACTTCTACTTGCTAAATCCGGATCTTGAAAGAATCGATGAGATCCCATTTGTGGATACTCCATTACACATTGCTGCATCAGCTGGAAAAACTCAATTATCCATTGAAATCCTGAGCTTAAAGCCTTCATTTGGTAGAAAGCTAAACTCTGAAGGTCTAAGCCCCTTGCACTCGGCTCTGAAAAAAGGACATGTTGAGACCGCGAAACGACTCATCAAGCATGATCCTGAACTCATTCGTGTTCGAGGAAGAGAAAGAATTACTCCTTTACATTATGTAGCAGAAACAGAAAATACCAATCTTTTAGGGGAGTTTCTCTATGCTTGCCCTGCATCAATCAAGGACTTGACCATTAGTGGTGAGACTGCTTTACATGTTGCTGTCAAAACCAGCCAGTTAAATTGTGTCCTAGTTTTACTGGGATGGCTCCAAAGGACAAACAACAGAGAGATTCTTAAGTTGAAAGATGAAAATGGTGATACTGTTCTGCATATTGCTGTGTCAACAAATCAACTCCAGGTTTGTGCTCTTATTTTTCTAACTACTTTTTTGGAAGGGAAAATGTTCAAATTTGTCCTTACTATGTGAAATTACTTAATTTTGCCTTCGGTAAAGTTCTTGATCCATTCATACCCTTATCGTTGACAAATCATCTCGTATTAACCCTTGTTATTAACATAGCTCCAGTATGAAATGGGGGGACTCCACATGTCCAAATATTTTTATGAGAAAATGTTCAACTTCTGACTATGATTTAAAATTACCCCTCCGCTAGTATTGGCGTCGGAATTTCCCAAGTTTAGTCCACAGAAAATTTTTGGTAAAGGAGATGGCTTAAATTCAAATGACGATATGTCCAAAGACAGGATCATTTTGTCTTCAGAGATCCAAAGCTAATCATGTCCGTTTGTTTGCTTTAAAAGAGAACATATCTGAGCCGTCCATTTGAGTAAAAGAATGAAATAGAGTATTAGAAATCTAGAAGCTTGTTTTACCGTGTGTAGTGTGTCGGCAAGATGTGTACATATTAATTCCTCTATATTCTTTCTTAGGATTCTTTTAGGTAGTTACACATAGACAAATAGTGATAGGACACCTGTACCTAGCATAACAGATTTTTATTCCTTTTGCTTTGTATAAATACTTGTACACAGTTGAATGAAATAAACAGCAAAAAGTTCTCCATTACAATTTTTTCGTTTCTGTTATGGTATCAGAGCAAAAGGTCTAGATCCTATCTTCTTGCTCAAGTTTTCTCTTGGACTTCTTCAATGGAAGTCACTGACGATCCCTCTGTTACACTGCCTGCTGGAAGTCCTTCTACAATCCAATCCCTTCAAATCACTATCACAAATGATAACTCTCATCCCTTTTACCTTCATCCTTCAGATTCACCTGGAATGAATCTTGTCAATTCTATCTTTGATGGAAAGGGATATGGAGGATGGCGTAAAGCCGCCCTCATAGCTCTCTCAGCTAAAAATAAGATTGGCTTCATAGATGCGACGATCACAGAGCCACCTGCAAATTCACCCTCTTTTAAGGCATGGAGTCGATGCAATGATATGGTAATATCATGGCTGCTGAACTCTCTTTCAAAGCAGATTGCTGAGAGTGTCCTTTATTCTAAGACTGCTAAAGAAATCTGGAAGAAATTGGAAGATAGATTTGGTCAAAGCAATGGAGCTTTGCTTTATCAGCTGCAGAAGGAACTTAGCGATTTAGTTCAGGGAAGTTCTGATATTGCTGGGTATTACACAAAGTTTGAGAGTGTCCTTTATTCTAAGACTGCTAAAGAAATTTGGAAGGAATTGGAAGATAGATTTAGTCAAAGCAATGGAGCTTTGCTTTATCAGCTGCAGAAGGAACTTAACGATTTAGTTCAGGGAAGTTCTGATATTACTGGGTATTACACAAAGTTTAAGAAAATCTGGGATGAGTTGGACAGTTTTGATACTTATAGTTGTGAGTGCTCTTGTGGAGGAAAGAGCAGATCTCTGAGATCTCAGCATGATAGAAAGCTTATTCAGTTCTTGATGGGGCTGAATGATGCTTATTCAGGAGTGAAAAGCAATATTCTCATAACCACACCTCTTCCTAGCATCAATCATGCTTACTCACTCTTGATCTAGGAAGAGAAACAGAAAGAAATCCAGGTTGCACAACATCCTCTTGACTCTACTTTCTTTGCCACAAAACAACAATATGGAGATCAGAAGTATGCTCAAGCAGATAAGAGAGGAAATTTTGAGGGAAAGAGAAACACAATGGTATGTTCTTATTGTAAGAAGCCTGGACATTCAGTTGAGAAATGCTACAGAACCATTTGGTTTCCTGCAGATTTTAAATTTACTAAAAACAAAAGGTCTCAAAGAGACGTTCAGGGACATGCAACAGCTACAGCAAATCCTAATTCTGATCAGTCAATCTATGGTTTGGAGAAAGGACTCACTCAAGAGCAGTATCACAATCTATGTCGGGTACTTCAACAAGCTAAGTTTACACCACAAGGAGACATCAGCTCAGAAGTGAATGTGACTGCAAATTGTGCTGGTATACCTAAACACTCCTTTTCAAAAATAGCTAACACTGTTATTTGGATCTTAGACTCAGGAGCATCTGAACACATGACATGTGATCTTAATCTTCTATTCAATGTTAGAACCTTAGTCAAGCCAGTCTTTATTAATCTTCCTAACTCACAAAGGGTTAGGGTCACTCAGGCAGGAAATGTACAAGTTCTTCCTGATCTTACTCTGATTAATGTTCTTTTTGTTCCTACTTTTAAGTATAACCTTGTATCAGTTCACAAACTTTGTCACCATGTTAATTGTCTACTCATTTTTCACTCTATTGGTGCAATTTTACAGGGCCCTTCAATGAAGAGGCCAGTGGTTCTTGATAAAGAGAAGCAAGGGATTTATCTACTTCACACCATCAAGCCTAGTAGAAGTTTGGTTGATTCCAAGAAGGACTACTATCCAGTTTTTTCAGCTTCCAAGAAGGACTATTGTCCAGCTTCTTCTAAGTGTATTAGGGATAGTACTGAGTCTTTAGTTTCAGTTTCATATTGTTCTGCACTTTCAAATGATATAAGCCTATGGCACTTGAGGTTAGGGCATTTGCCTTATTATAATATGAGAAATATTTCTTCTATTTCTTATTCTACTTCAGCTAATTTGATCAATCATTGTGAGATATGTGCCAAAGCTAGACAAGTAAAGTTACCTTTCCAATCTAGTACTATATCAACTAAGGAAATCTTTGAATTAATTCACATTGACACTTGGGGACCCTATAAAGAACCTATTCATGATGGTTTTAGGTATTTTCTCACAATTATTGATGACTTTAGTAAGGAGACTTGGACTTATATACTTAGTACTAAGTCAAATGCTTTTACCCTTTTAAAATAATTTCTTGCCATGATGGAAAGACAATTTGGGAAGAAGGTCAAAATCATAAGATTAGATAATGCCTGGGAACTTGGGAGTGGACTAAAAAGTTCAGATTTTCTTTCTTCTCAAGAGATAATACATCAAACTACTTGTGTTTACACCCCACAATAAAATAGAATAGTTGAAAGAAAACACAAGCACCTTCTGGAAACATGCATGGCACTTTTGTTCCAGTCTAAACTTCCTATTTCTTTCTAGGGAGAATGCTTATTAACTGCTACCCATCTCATTAATAGATTTCCTTCTAAGGTTCTTAATCTAAAATCTCCTTATGAAGTCTTATTTGGTGTAGCACCCTCCTATCACTCACTTAGAACTTTTGGTTGCCTTGTCTATGCCTGCACACTAACTCCTCACAGATCAAAGCTTGATCCAAGATCTGTACCCTGTGTATTTGTAGGGTATCCAGTAGGAAATAAAGGATACAAGCTCCTAAACCTGCAGACCATGAAGATTTTTGTTTCTAGGGATGTCAAGTTCCATGAAACCATCTTCCCATTCATTTCGGTTAAAGGGAATCAAGACTATTTTACCTTCTTCATTAACACAACCTATTGATTGTGTCTATAGGGAGCTTTCATCACATTCTGATACCCAGATTGTTTCCTCCTCAGTTCCTATTGCTTCTTCTCCCATGATTCATTCCACTTCTCCCTCTAATTCTTCTCCTTCCTCTTCTTCTCCTATCCTACATTCACCCTCTCTTAGTCCTATTCCTTTTCCCCACTCTCATATTTCACCTCCATCACCTGAACTTAGGAGGTCTAGCAGGCCACACATTATCCCACCATATCTTTTTGATTATGTTTGCAACTCAGTGTTTTTAACAGACCTTACTGCTTCTTGTTTTGCCACTTCTATATAGCCCACTATATTGCCTTTCTCTGCTTTGTCTCAAACAAATCAGTCTTTCCTTAAAACTATTTCATATACCTCAGAACCTACTTCCTATTCCCAAGCAATTCTACATCCAGGATGGCAAGAGGCTATGGCTAAAGAATTTGAGGCTTTGGAATTAAATAAGACATGGGAAGTTGTTCTTTTGCCTGCCGGAAAGAAAGCACTACCATGTAAATGGGTATATAAAGTGAAATATAGGTCTGATGGTTCTTTTGAGAGATACAAAGCACGTTTGGTGATTAGAGGAGATATTCAACTGGAAGGGATAGATTTCAATGAGACTGTTTTCCCAGTTGTCAAAATGACAACCATCAGATGTCTTCTTGCTATTGCAGTTAAGAAGAACTGGGAAGTATTTCAATTAGATGTAAATAATACCTTCTTGCATGGGGATTTGCAAGAAGAAGTCTTTATGAAATTTCCAGCGGGGATGTAGTCCCCTTCACCCAATCATGTCTGCCTTTTAAAAAAGTCTCTCTATAGTTTGCGGCAAGCCTCAAGGCAGTAGTATGCCAGGCTTACGGCAGCTTTGAATTTTAAAGGGTACTCTCATTCACTCAACGGCTACTCTTTTGTTTTTAAGAAATCAGAAGGAAAAGTTACTATTATTGCCATCTATGTTGATGACATTCTAATAACAGGAGATGATTTATTAGAGCAACACCGTTTGAAAGAGTTTCTTGATTGTGAATTTAAGATCAAAGACCTCGGGCAAGCACACTATTTCTTAGGCATGGAAATCATTCGTGAAGAAAAAGGTTTCATTTTGACTCAAAAGAGATTTACCTCAGAACTCTTGACTGAATTTGGGGTTCTTGACCTCAAGGCCACTACATCGCCCATTGATCCCACTCAAAGACTCAACCTTCATAATGGAGATTTGATTCCAGACCCAACTTTTTATCGCCGACTTCTAGGGAAATTGAATTTCCTCACTCACACGCGGCCTGACTTGTCCTTCGCCGTGCAACATTTGAGTCAATTTATGCAGTCTCCATGCCAACCTCACTTGGATGCAGCTTTTCATTGTCTGCGTTATCTTCTCTCAAATCCTGCAATGGGTCTTTTGCTCAAACCTAATCCCTCGCTTCGCCTTCTTGCTTTCTGTGACTCCGACTGGGGACGATGTCCTAATTCTCGTCGTTCTATTAGTGACTTCTACATTAGCCTTGGGGGTACGCCGGTATCCTGTAAATCAAAGAAACAACCTTTAGTTTCTTTGTCCTCTGTTGAAGCAGAGTATAGATCCATGAGACGAGTGGTCGCAGAGGTTATCTGGTTAGTTCGATTGCTCGAAGATCTGTCTATTTCACCCTCTCTGCCGATTCAGCTCCATTCCAATAGCCAAGCAGTGATTCATATCGCCAAAAATCCAGGATTCCACGAACGTACGAAGCACGTAGAGCTTCATTGCCATTTTGTTTGCCAATAATTTCAGGCGGGAATCATTTCCTTGCCCTTTGTCCCATCTCATCAACAGGTTGTCGATATCTTCACCAAACCCTTGTCCGGTCCGATTCACCACTCTATCATCGGCAAGTTGGGTGTAACTTCGTCTCCCTCCAACTTGAAGGGGGGTATTGGCATCAGAATTTCCCAAGTTTAGTCCACAGAAAATTTTTGGTAAAGGAGATGGCTTTAACTCAAATGACGATATGTCCAAAGATAGGACCATTTTGTCTTCAGAGATCCAAAGCTAATCATGTCCGTTTGTTTGCTTTAAAAGAGAACATATCTGGGCCGTCCATTTGAGTAAAAGAATGAAATAGAGTATTAGAAATCTAGAAGCCTCTTTTACCGTGTGTAGTGTGTAGGTAAAATGTGTACATATTAATTCTTCTATATTCTTTCTTAGGATTCTTTTAGGTAGTTACACATAGACAAATAGTGATAGGACACCTGGACCTAGCATAACAAATTTTTATTCCCTTTGCTTTGCATAAATACTTGTAAAACGTTGAATGAAATAGACAGCAAAAAGTTCTCCATTACAATTTTTTCGTTTCTATTAGCTAGGGACAAGGGCAAAAGACGAGGTTGTTTCCTGACGGGGAGGCGATATTAAACCAAAAATTTAACGGAGGCAAATTTGCTTAATTTCGAATAATAAAATATCAAATTTTATCCTTTTTCCTTTTTGGAATAGATCATAGGTTTAGTAGCAATACTATTAATTCTAATTATTTTTATCATTATGCAGTTAGTTAAGTTGTTAATCAAGAACATGAAAAATATAAACGAAAAGAATATGCAAGGATTGACAGCACTTGACATAGCAATGGGACTTCCAGACGAACAAAACAGAGAAATGAAGAGGCTTTTACGCTCTGCTGGTGCTTCAACTACCTCTTCACTGAAAACAGACGTTCTTTTATCAGATTTTCTTGGATCAAAAGAGACAATCAGCGAAAAGTTCGTCAAATACGACGTTAATCTAAGAAAAGGTTTATCAAATGACGTGCGAAATGCTCTTCTAGTGGTAGCTATACTCATCGCAACAGCCACATACCAAGCATTGCTCAGCCCACCTGGCGGCGTAACACAAGGCGACGGCAGCACTACAACCACCGCGGGCGGCGGTGGTCGTCCCGGGACGGTGGTTTTGCCAAAGAAATACTTCAACCCCATAATGTATACAAATACAATATGTTTTGTAATATCTGTGGGGTTGATTATTTTCTTGGTTCAAACTAGTAGGTATAGTTTGCCATTACAAATGTCTTTGGTTTTCATGATGTTGAGTTACATGATCTCGTTGTTAGCTATATTTCCGCCGGGGAAAGTTGCTGCATATGCTGTGATTTCGTCTTCTATTGTGATTATATATGCAAGGTTTCTAGGATCAATGGAGTATGTTCCTGGTTTAAGGTGGTTACTAGGCTACGATCGTCTTAAATTGCAGCGAAAAGTCGTACTTAGCAAGTATGCTAAGGATGAGTTTAATTAGCTTCACTAGATCAACTCTGTTTATCTTTATCTTAAGCTCAACTTTATGTAATTTTCAAGTTATAACCATAAGCTTTGAGTAAATTGATGATTGGATTCTCTAACCATTCTGTTTTGTCAAAAATTTTGTACACTTACCTCAGTCACACACAATGTGAAGAATGATAAGAATGATAGTATCTCTTTATATTTGGTAACGATTTAACTTTAAGTTTCTCATTTTACTCGACAAAAACATCACGGCATGTTTGATACTCAAGTTTTCAAAAACTAATTTTTTCTTAAATTTTGTGCACATAAAAAGAGCTTATATCTTCAAAGACCAAGTATAATTATTTCAATTACTAGAAATCCTTAGACAACTTATAACGATGTTTATTTGGCACATTTCTAATAAGAATTGAAATTTTAAAGTGTAACCTTATAAATTGTTTATCCGAAAAACGGATAGCAATTGAATTTATACGTAGTTCTAAGGATACGTGGTATAACTTGGTACAAATTGGGAAAGATAAATAAATGAATATTGAAACTAGTTGTAAAAGAAATAAATTCAAACCGAATGAATTAGTTAACCTAAGTCTTGAAGTTGAATAGAGAGTAATTGATAGGAGAACAATATAACTAAATATCAAAGCCAGAGAAGAATAATGTATTACTTTGTGTTCTATGGATCTTCATGAATCTGTCTCCTACAAATGATAACATCCCTTAATATAGTGAGAAAATCCTATTTTGGATATAATTAAAATACATAGTGGTGATCCCATGATAGATTAATTAATTAGTCTTTCCATGATTTGCACTGTGATTTCCGCCGAGATTTTCACCTAATTGCTGATATTCCGGTTCTCTGTCTTTGGCTCGATAAGCTTTCCTCAATCGAGGCCGATCTTTGGCCTCGGTCGGTCTCTATATTTAGCTCGATCTCAATCTTGGCAGATCTCCATTTAGCTCGATCTCGATCTTGGCTGGTCTCGTACTTAGCTGGTTTCGATCTCGATCGATCCCTGAATCACGAGCTAGGCAATATCTATACATGTAATGATCCAATCTATTTTGAGATCGAATCTTGGTCTGCCGCCCCGGTCTCAATTAACCATACAAAATCGGACAAGTCCATTTTCGACCGTATACAGATAGTTTCCTCATTCTTTGGAGAGTAATGACAAGAAACGATTTGAGCCTTCGATCATAATGTAATGGTCGTGACATAAGCAGTAGAAGTGACTGAAACGTCTCGTCGGTACAGTTTCCTAGGTATTTAATGCGCGTCAGTCAACGGTCAGCCACTACCAGTTTTGAGCCGTCATTGCGAAACCGATAAATAGCCCCTTTCTTCATTATTTCAAATTTTTACTTTCAAATCTATTCCATTCCAATCTCCATAGTCCTTTGCCTTATTCAAAGCTTCATATCTTCAAGTCTTTAAGTTTCTTTGCTCGTTCTTTCTAAAACTTAAAAATATTTCAGTCTCCATTATTCTTTGCCCACAAAAATTAAATGGCAAAAACATCTAAAACTGTTCCACAGAAAGAGGCTGCTTCCTCGTCTCGGTCGGCCGGCGAAAAACCAGTGGTGGAGCTACGCCCGGAAGATCTTACTTCGGGAGGGTATGTCATTGATTCCGACTTTAAGGTCGAGAAACCCTCACCAGTTCCTGGTCGATGCAAACCGGTATCGAGATATATATGCTCGATACCCAAAAGCCTCATTGATCAGGTGAAAAAAGATTGCAACTGGAGAAACAAAATGGTTGTGATACCGGCACCAGAAGAAGCGATTACCACCCACGTGGAAGGGTTCCTGAGTGTTTATACTTATCCTTTCACATTGGGTCTTCTCGATCCGATCATTGTAGATTATGCAAGAAATACCAGGTGACCCTCGGTCAAATTTACCCCTCTTTTTGGAGGATCGTGATACTGCTCCGTTTCTTCGTGAGGAAAATCGATGGGCTTCCCTTCACCCTTAACCACCTCATGAGATTATATAGCCCTCGACTCTATCGAGGTGGGCTGATAAAGCTTCAACGCCGGGATACCAAGGTTCTCATCTCGAGTATAAATGAAGACAAAGATCGGGGCTGGATGTGCCGGTTCGTTCGGGTGAAAACCAAGGACCTAATCCCGACTGAGAGCATGCCATTTCCCGAGAAATGGAATATGAAATGTAAATATGATTCTGTTTTTAATTTCTGTTCATTGTTTTTACTTCTTCATTCTTTCTTACCGGTGTTTTTCTCAACACAGTCGTTGCTTGGATGCCGGGTGCGGTTCCCCACCTTGAGAACTAGGTTAGGAGCCTGGTTTCGACGTCAACATATGTCGAGCGCGCATGGCGCAATTTATCAAAGGGTCGGTGGGAGGCTCGTACTCATGATAAGCCTTCTTCCTAACTTACTGATTTATCTATCGTTCAAACATTTTTGCAAACACAAGTTTACTTACTTTCTCCCTTTGTAGGTCTCGGAAAGGATGTGGCTATGAGGCCCCCGCCCGGTGATGAAGAAATTTTACCGTTCTGTCTCGAAACCAACAAAGGAGAATAAGAGGAAAAGGGCCTCGGACTCCGAGGGTCAAAAACCTAAGAAGAGAACAGACCGTAAGCCCAAGGGGAACATAATACCATTGACTATGGAGCCAGTCCAAAGGCTAAGGGAAGAAGGAGAAGATGATGATGATTCTGGGTTGGTGGCCCGTGCGCGAACTAGCACCAAGTTTCGGAGAGCTTCGGAACCGATAGGAGTTGATACTACTCTGTCTAGGCTCGTTGAGGTCGAGGAGGAGACTTCAGCCCAAGTCCCCGAGCCAAGAGGAAATGAAGATGCTTTACCTCGGGGCAAAGAGACCGATGAGTAGGCAGCGGATGCCGGTGCAGAAACTGGGCTCGAGGCTCTCCAAGACAGAGGCGGTGCCCCAAAAGACCCACTTGGGCAATAGAGATCGGGGATTCCCCCTCGTTTCCTTTATTTTCCGACTCGATGGTACCCGATGCTCAGGCCGTGGAGGCATGTCACGAGGAAGGAGCCCATGGAGAGGAAGATACTTTCCGTGGTTATTTTATTGGGGTAGAAGGTGTCACAGGTCTGAGTGACTTGGAGGTTTTGAAGAAGAGCTCGGGCGAGGTGGGAGTGCCTTGTCTTTTCAACGAAGTCCAACAGGCCCTAAACCGGGTAAGTACATATTTTCTTTGCCGATGTCAATTTTCATACTTGTGTTTTTCTCCTATTGTATAATTCATTCCTTCTATTTTTGTAGGCTTCTGCGCTTTATCACGAAGCTTTCTTCCGATCCCGGGGGGAGCTGAACCGATATGAAGCCAAACACCGAAGGCTTACTGAGGAGGGAGATGCCTTCAAGCTTCTCAGTGAGCAGAGGGAAGAGGAAGCAAAAGGACTATGGGATGAGCTAGAAGTAGCTTAGAAAGAACAAGCTGATCTGGCCGAGCAGGTAAAAAGAATCTTTGAAGTTAATATTACTGGCTCGGGCGTGGTGGCTAATAGTTCTATCCCACAGATCCAGCGAAAGCTCGATATGATCGGGTAGCTTCGTGAGGAAGTGGACGCAGTGAAAGCGGAGGCCGAGGCATGGAAGAAGAACATGGACCGCCTTGCATGAGAAAGGGAGGCTGCCCGAGCTCAACTGGCCTCAGTTGAGTCCCAACTCCAAAGCTGGAAAGAGAAGGCCTTGATGCAAGCCAAGAAAATTGAAGAGTTCTAGTCTCAGTTGGGTTTAGGAACTTCCGATCGAGAGAAGCTGGCCAAAGATCTTGCAGCGGACAAATCGGAGGTTGAAACGGCCAAGGCTAATGCTGATGCAATGGTGGCCGTCTACCAGTCTGACGCTGAAGCTGCTCAGGTTCGAGCAAAGGAAGTTGCCGAAGCTGCTCAGGCTCGAGCAAACTGGGTTGTCGAGCATGCTAAATGCCAGTCTCGAAAGGAGACTCTCGAAGAGATCCATTCTCGTGGATTTGATCTTACAACCGAGATCGAGAATGCTAAGGAGCTCGAAGCTGAAGCCAGAGTGTTGGCTTTTCCTGATGATGATGATGATTCTGGGAGTATGAGTGGATCTGAAAGTAGAGAAGACCTCGAGAGCGAAGATGCTGCTCCCGGAAAAGACTAAGTCCTTTAAGATTTGTGTTTCTTTTAAGACCGTCTCGGGTTTTGTATAGCAATTTGATCGGGTCATGCTGCCCTTGTAAATGTTTTTTGATATATATAAAACTTTCTTCCTTTCTGTCTTATAAAATTATGAATTTGTATTCTAAGACCCGAGGTTTAAACAATTTGATTGAAACCGAACTAGTATAGCATTTACAATCGAGTGAGTGCTTGCTCGAACTCGAAGTAAGGTAACCCTTATGATTTTTATTTGAGCGCGGATGATCTCTCGAACTTAAAGTAAAAATAGCCCTTAGGCTTTTAGGCCGATTGTTCGTAGCTTTCTCCCCTTTTTAAAAACGTTTTCTATCATTTGTATTTGCAAAGTTTGTAATGCTTTAGCATGAGATAAGGAATTTTTTGAGAGTTCAAATAATTTTGTACTCATTAGAGTTTTCGAGGCTTGATTGTATCGAAGCCTTTTATGATTTTGCCAGGGGTAGCCTTTTTAACCGGTTTATAAAAGAGTTCGAAGGCCTGTTCTGTTACGGAACTCGGACGTCTCCAAACCGTGTTATTTCGGCCGTAGCCTCTTTAATTCGAGATTTTCCCCTTGGGCTTATTTTCTCATTTTACTTCGAGCTTGCTCAAAGTGTCAGTTCCCGAGTGGGGTGGACGCGGCCTATAAAAATCGAGGGTTGCCTAAACGGTCTTATGATCTCGGATTTTTCGGTCTTGTTTATTTTTTGGACTGCAGTCCCTGAGCGTGAGGGTAATTATCTGAACTCTGGCCCTTAAGCCTGTTTACATAATAGATCGAGATATCAGCAAGGAAAAATACTTCTCTTTATAAATGATTATACATGCGTACATATTCTATGCTAGGGCTATAGCAAACTACACGGGCATGGTTCGTTTGATCTTTTGGCCCTTACAAATTTTTCCTATCGAGCCCATGCTGCCATGAAGTAACTTCCTCGTATTGAAGTTGATATTTCGAGGGCAATGCCCCCCAGTATTTGGTGTTGATTATAAAGAAGCCTCAGATACTACTAAATTGTTCTAACTTAGAACGATCAATAATTTCCTCATTAAAAACCTTACCGGAAAACCCATTTGGGACAAAACCGGTCTAAGAGAAAAAGAGTACAACGCGTGCTTTCAGACCTAAAGGATTCGTGTTGAAGAATCCATCGTTGTTTCTAGTCGAACACCTGCAAAGGTTAGTTTTGAAATATAAATAAAAATGGGTGGGATCATACCTTAGCATAAGTACCATTTTAGGTGCGATACATTCCAATTGCTCAGTAGTTGTTTGCCATTTATCATGTCGAGCTTGTAGGATCCTTTTCTAACAATTTCGAGAACCTGATACGGTCCTTCCCAGTTCGGACCCAGTTTCCCTTCATTCGGATTTTGGGTGTTCAGGGTGACTTTTCTTAGCACCAAGTCCCCGATGTTAAAATGTCGAAGGTTGGTTCTTCGATTGTAGTACCTTTCGATTTGCTATTTTTGGCGGCCAATCGGATGAGAGCGATTTCGCGTCTTTCATCCAACAATTCTAGGCTCGTATTCATGATCTCGTTATTTGACTCCTCTGTTGCATATCAAAACCTGATGCTAGGTTCTCCGACCTTGACCGGGATCAGAGCTTCAACACCATAAACCAACGAGAACGGTGTTTCTCTGGTACTGGATTTCGATGTTATGCGGTATGCCCATAAGACCTCGGGTAGTATGTTTCTCCATTTTCCTTTGGCATCGGTCAATCTCTTCTTAAGATTTTGGATAATGGTTTTGTTGGTCGATTCATCTTGTCCGTTGCCGCTGGGATGATAATGTATTGATAAGATCCTTTTGATCTTGTGATCCTTGAGAAATTTAGTTACTTTGCTACCGATGAATTGTTGTCCATTATCACATACGATCTCGGAGGGAATCCCGAATTGACAAATGATGTGGTCCCAAATGAAGTCTATGACTTCCTTTTCTCTGACTTTCTCGAAAGCGTGTGCTTCAACCCATTTAGAGAAATAATCAGTCATATACAAAATAAACTTAACCTTACGTGGGGCCGATGGGAGAGGGCCAACGATGTCCATTTCCCATTTCATGAAGGGCCATGGGGATAGGACCGAGTGGAGTAGTTCCCGGGGTTGATGAATCATGGGCGCATTCCTTTGGCATTTGTCGCACTTTCAAACGAACTCCCTTGCATCCTTGCCCATATCGGTCCAATAATACCCTGCTCTGATTACTTTGTGGACTAGCCAATAATACTACTCTGATTACTTTGTGGACCGGCGAATCGGCACCGTATGATGTAGTCGGTATCTCCCGGTCCCAAACATATTGCCAATGGTCTATTGAACGTCCTTCTAAACAGCGTTCTGTCTTCGGATGGATCTCAACTCCTTTGAATCTGATGGAAGCTTCTCGTTCTTTAAGTACTCTATGTATTTGTTTCTCCAATCCCAGGTTAAACTTGTAGAGTTTATCTCGGCGTGACCTTCTTCGATTACCGATCTCATAAGTTGTACGACAGTCCCCGAGTTAAGTTCATTGTCTTCGACCGATGAACCTAAGTTTGCAAGAGCGTCGACCTCGTTGTTCTGTTCTCGAGGTGCATGTTGCAAGGTCCATTCCTTAAATCAATGTAGAGTCACCTGTAGTTTATCCAAGTACCTCTGCATTCAGTCTTCTCGGACTTCAAAAGTCCCGTTAACTTGGTTTACCACGAGGAGGGAATCACACTTAGCCTCTATGACCTCCGCTCCCAAGCTTCTAGCTAGTTCGAGATCTGCAATCATGGCCTTATACTCGGCCTCATTGTTAGTTAATTTTGTAGTTCTGATAGAGTGTCTAACTACATTACCTGTGGGTGATTTTAGTACGATGCCTAGTCCGGACCCCTTCGCGTTCAAAGCACCGTCCGCAAAAAGGGTCCAGACTCCTGAAGATGTACCTGATTTTATTAGTAGTTCTTTTTCAATCTCGGGTATGAAGGTCGGCGTAAAGTCATCCACGAAGTCCGCCAATATTGGATACTTGATGGCGGTTCGGGGTCGATACTCAATATCGTACCCACAGATTTCCACGGCCTATTTGGCCAATCAACCTGAAAGTTCTGGTTTGTGCAAAATGTTTCGAAGAGGATAAGTTGTTACAATACATATTGGATGACATTGGAAGTATGGTTTTAGTTTCCTAGAGGCGCTTATTAAAGCAAGTGCTAATTTTTCTAAGTGTGGATATCTAGTTTCGGCCTCACCTAAGGTCCGACTAACATAATAGACATGGAATTGCGTACCTTGTTATTCTCGGACCAGGACTTCACTTACCGCTATCTCCAAGACTGCCAAGTACATGTAAAGTGGTTCGTCCACTTTCGGGGTGTGAAGCAGCGGCGGGCTTGACAAATATCGCTTTAGTTCTTCCAAGGCATGTTGGTATTCCGGGGTCCATGCAAAATTGCTCTTGTTCTTAAGCAGTGAGAAAAATCGGTGGCTCATATCTGAGGATCTCGAAATGAATCGCCATAGGGTGGTTATCCGCCCCATCAGCATCTGTACGACCTTTACATTATCCACTAACGTGATATCCTCGATAACTTTAATTTTATCGGGATTGATCTCGATTCCCCGATTGGACACCATGAAACCAATAAACCTGCCTGAGCCAACCCCTAATGCACACTTTTCGGGGTTGAGCTTCATATTGTACTCCCTCAGTATATCGAAAGTATCCTGTAAATGCTTTAAATGGTCCCCTGCTTGCAGGGACTTGACTAACATGTCATCTATATAAACTTCCATTGATTTTCTTATTTGGTCTTTGAACATTCGATTTACTAGGCGTTGATAAGTTGCACCAGCATTTTTAGACTGAATGGCATTACATTATAACAGTAGGTACCGTACTTAGTGATAAACAAAGTCTTTTCCTGATCCTTAGGGTTCATCTGTATCTAGTTGTACCCGGAGTAGGCATCGAGAAAACTGAGAGTCTCATGGCGAGCCGTGGCATCGATCATACGATCGATATTAGGCAAAGAAAAATAATCCTTGGGACATGCTTTATTCAGGTCTTTATAATCTACACACATTCTAAGTTTGTTTCCCTTTTTATGGACTACCACCACGTTTGCTAACCATTCGGAGTACTTTACTTCCCGAATAGATCCTATTTTGAGAAGTTTTGTTACCTTGTCCTTAATGAAGGCATGTTTGACCTCGGACTGGGGCCTTATGTTTTTCTTCGCCGGATGGAATTTCGGATCCAAGCTTAGTCTATGAGCGGTGATTTCCGGTAGGATCTCTATCATGTCTAGATGGGACCAAGCGAAACAATCCAAGTTAGTTATAAGAAATTAAATAAGCTTTCTCCTGAGCTCGGGATTTAGTTACGTGCCTAAGTATACCTTTCATTCGGGCAGATGTTCGATTAGTATGATTCGCTCAGTTCTTCGACCGTTGATTTGGTAGCGTCGGAATCATTGGGGACCACGAAGGATCGAGGAATCCCATAATCATCATCTTCGTCAGTCTCCTGGTTCTCTGGTTGGGTCAAGGTTAGCACTTGGGATTGCTATTTGGTATCCTGTTTTTCCTTCGAATTTAACCCCTTTGTCGCTAAGAGTGATGATATCGGAATCACTTCGTCGACAGCAAATATTTCCTTTGCGGCTGGTTGCTCCCCGTAGATTTTTTTGATTCCCTCTGGTGTTGGGAACTTTAGAACCTGGTGAAGGGTCGAGGGTACTTCTCTCATATTGTGGATCCATGGTCTCCCAAATAGGGCATTATACCTCATGTCGCCCTCGATCACATGGAACTTCATTTCTTGGATGGTCCCGGCCAGGTTAACTGCTAGAATTATCTCGCCCTTAGTAGTTTCCCATGCCATGTTAAATCTATTTAGTACTAGGGTTACGGGCACGACCTGGTCCTCTAGACCGACTTGCTCTACGACCTTTGATCGAATGATGTTGGCCAAACTACCTGGATCAATTAACACACGCTTAACTTGAGTTTTATTCATAAGCACAGATATTACCAGTGCGTCGTTATGGGGCTGCATGATTCCTTCTGCGTCTTCGTCATTAAAGGACAAGGTTCCTTTTGGTATGTAATCCTGAGCCTGAGATCGCTTCGCCCTTATAATTGATACCTTAGTTCATTTAAACACTGGCCCTTGGGGAACATTGATACCTCTAATAATCATGTGAATAATGTGTTACAGCTCCTCTTGCTCGTTTTGTCTATTGAGCTCCCTATTTTTGAAGTGATTCTTGGCCCGATCACTTAAACATTCTCGAAGGTGTCCTTTATTGAACAACTGGGCTACTTCTTCTCTCAACTGCCTGCAATCTTCCGTTATGTGGCCATGGGTACCATGATACTTGCACATTTGATTGGGATTTCTCTAGGCTGGATCGATCTGTAGAGGTCGAGGCCATTTAGTATCTTTGATGCGTCTGATAGCCAATACGATGGCGGACGCATCAATATTGAAGTTATACTCTGACAATCACGGTGCTTCCTTAGGTCCGGTATGCCTGTCAAAACCATTCTTGTTCATCAGCCCTCGAGACCCTTGGACTTGATCACTTCTCCTTTTACCTCGTACGAAGTTGCGTCCGGGTCAGTTGCCCCTACGATCTCCATTATACGGCTGGTATCGGTCCCTGTTTATCCTCGGTTCTCGGTCAAGGTACCTTTTGATAACGGACCTAGAAGGAGTCCCCAACTGCTCGTCTTTGACTCTAATCTTTGATTGATATAGATTATGTACATCGGCCCAGGTAACAGCCGGGTACTCAATCAAGTTATGCTTCAACTGCTGTGAAGCCATTGAGCTTCGTTCGTTTAGTCCTTGGGTGAAAGCTTGAACGGCCCAACCATCTGTGACCAGTGGTAGATCCATTCGTTCCATTTGGAAGCGAGATACAAACTCTCTTAGCATCTCGTTATCGTTTTGCCATACCTTGAAAAGGTCCGACTTCCTGGTCCCGACCTTTTATGGCTCCGGCGTGTGCTTTTACAAAAGAATCTGCAAGCATGGCAAAAGAATCGACAGATTTAGGTGGTAAATTATGATACCATATCATTGCTCCCTTTGACAGGGTTTCCCCGAATATCTTTAATAATACGGATCTGATCTCATCGTCCTCTAGATCATTCCCTTTAATGGCACACATGTAAGAGGTGACATGTTCGTTGGGGTAGGTCATTCCATTATATTTAGGAATCTCGGGCATGCGAAACTTCTTAGGGATCGGTTTGGGAGCTGCGCTCGGGGGGAAAGGTTTTTGTACGAATCTTTTGGAATCCAAACCCTTCAATATTGGTGGTGCCCCCAGGATCTAATCAACCCTGGAGTTATAAGTTTCTACTTTCTTGTCGTTTGCTTCATTCCTCTTTTCTCCTGACTCTATCCGTTTTGTTAGTTCCTCGATCATCTTTATAATTTTGAAGCTAGTCCCTGCTCCTTGTTCATTTGACCTTACTAAAGCTGGCCCTATTCTATGGGTGACTTCTTGGGGTGGACTGGGCTCAGGTATGCTCGGTGCCTGGGTTTGGCTCTGCAACTGAGCTATCACTACCTGTTGAGCTTACAACATTTCAAAAATCATACGCAGGCTGATCCCGTCTTCTTCAACATTTTGGGTATTTCGAACTGCAGGTCGAGTTCCACCATGAATGTTGTTTTCGGGGCCGGAATGTTGGTTCTCTTTAATGGTCACATGCGAATTAACGTCAATTGGACCCGTGACCTGAGTTCCAATGGGTTCAACGGGTGGCCTTTCATCCCGGGCGTCACATTGTTATTCTCATCTTGATGGCCAGATTCGTTGTCGATAGGTAGGGCCATTAACTGAGAGTTCGTCATTTTTAGCCTGAAATCAAAGACACTTCCAAGAGCAAGTGTAAAATAGTGTGTTTTACAGAGATTTGTATCAAATAACCACTATTATCCTTAGCCTCACAGTGGGCGCCAAACTGTTTACCCCAAAAATGGATAGCAATTGAATTTATACGTAGTTCTAAGGATACGTGGTATAACTTGGTACAAATTGGGAAAGATAAATAAATGAATATTGAAACTAGTTGTAAAAGAAATGAATTCAAACCAAATGAATTAGTTAGCCTAAGCCTTCAAGTTGAATAGAGAGGAATTGATAGGAGAACAATTGTCACGACCCAAACTACAGGGCCGCGACGGGCACCCGGTGCCTTACAAAACTGAGTACCAATGTAACATATCTTTCTTATCATACCGTCATGGGTAAGTGGGACAAAAGGGCCGTCATGAAATAACGGGAATAAAACATAAGGGAATACTAGACATAGGATGACCCAACATGATATAGAAACTTATACATGTGACATATAGGCCTATATGGCCGACATAATCATTTGTATACTCAAAACATAGGCCGATAAGGCCATACAAGTATCCATATACATGACATTTATCTACAAGCCTCTAAGAGTACATAAATATCTTAAAGATCGGGATAGGGCCCTGCCATACCAATCAATACATATTCAAATCATACTAACCAAATAGGCAACTCCAGAGCAAGTGGAATGCACAAACACTTTCCGCTGAGCTGATAGCCTACTAGGAGAACTCTCAACCTGTCTATCGGGACCTGCGGGCATGAAACGCAGTGTCCCCAGGGAAAAGGGACGTCAATACAAATAAAGTACCAAGTATGTAAGACATGAAAGTAATATATAAAATACATGAAAGAAACATGAAGTGAAGAACTCAACCTGTAATTCTGGATAGCTCTGTGAATCATGAAATATTTATAATGCCATGCATGTGCATATAAATGTCATACCATGCATAGGTATATGCGTACATAATATCATCAAGCCTCTAAGGGCATCCCATAATATTACCTCAGCCACTGTGGGAGAAATCATCAACGTATACCAGCTGATCAGGTGGCGGTGCGTATATAACGCTATAACCATTTCCCATACCCAATATACATATACGCGTATATAACGCCATCTGATCATGGGTCAGTATACATGTATAAATGGATATAATGCATAATGAAGTAAGTCAATAATATCTTTCGGAATGTCGTGAGACCCATGAACAGACAATATGAAAGTAGGACATATAGGGAATCCAGAACATAGGAACCCCTAGTACTTCTATGAATATAGTCATTTATGAAAGTTCAGTCTTTGCACGTTTCATTTGTATCATATGGATCATGCCAAACGGAAAGAATGGATAGCCTTAACATACCTCAAGTCGTCAATGCAAATCAACAACAAGCTTATGACAACTAGCGCGCCAACCCTATAACAAAGAAATACGTGTACAACTTAGATGGCGGTGGTATATCACGTATCTTAAATGATAACTCGATTCTAAAATAAAACGGAAAGAATTTCCCCTGATTTCACTGCTCCCTCAAGCCTACTATAGGCGAGATACAAACACTATACAATCAGCAACTCAAAAACAACCCAACTACAATTCGGGACCTTCAATACAACAAAACCCCTAAATATACCATAACATACTCAATCAATAAGTTATCAATTAGCCTGAAATTGCAACGACGAGCGACCAGCCTACTACCCTACCACATGTGGCATTTATCCACGCCCTTCATACTTCTAAACTCCATAAATCAGTAGCACAATAGGCTAACACGAGTGGACTACAAAGCAGTCCACTAAAAGTGAAATAAATCGAACTCACGACTTCCGATAACCGTCCCATAAGTTCTAAATATTAGGAAACCAATTTATCAACCTTCTTTGATATTTAAACACTTAAATACAGAAAGTAGATGTTTCTTAACTTTGAAGTACCTTACAAAAATCAAACTACAAAGAAAAAGGAGAGGCGGTCTAATGATACTTACGTCGTAGGGATCGTTCTGATGTTATCGCTTCTCGATTTCGTACCCGGGATGTTAGTATTCTTTGAGACCTTATTATAGAGCTCAAGGATACATTTTATGATGTTCTCTGGTCGCGTTCTATATAAAAATGAAGAGAGAGACGAGTTAAGACCTATATATCAACTTTTGAAAAGTCAAAGAGGTGCTAGCTTGGCACCCTCTCATTAGCCCATCTTCCAATGCTTATATCTTTTTATCCGGATGTCGTATGAATGAACGGTTAAGATAGTTGGAAAATACATTCCAAGCCCTTAAATTTTGTATATAATATGTCCCCAAACAACCTCATATAGCACACGAAATTTATTTCTCAAAAAGCTCTGTTACAAGGCAAATCCTTAGTCAGTTTTTCCTCAACTTAAATCCGATTTTTTCCAAACTTTATATTTTCTATCCAAACATCATATATAGTTATATTATGATTTTAAAATCATTTAAATCGTGATTAACAAGTCTCATATTCATTATACATCACCTTGGTACGCACATGGTGTAACAATCCTCCCCCCTTAGAAACATTCGTCCTCGAATGTTAAACTCCCAGAGATCTATAGAAATTGTTTTGGCAGAGTCTCCTCTATAACGGTACTACTACCAACCTGTTAGATAGAAAACCCAACAACACAAAGCCATACAGGTCCACAATCATCAATAACACTAATGGCCTCACATGACCAATGACAATAACTAACATAAGAACCAAGTACCATATATGTACCTAAAGGTTGTGATGGCTTAGTCTGATCCTCCTCCGGAAGCTGAAACAAGTGAGGATACCTAGACTTCATGTCTTCTTCAGCTTCCCAAGTCATATCTTCCATATTCTTATTCCTCCAAAGTACTTTAACTGAAGCTACGTCCTTAATTCTCAATCTCCGAACTTGTTTATCTAGTATAGCAATGTGAGATTCCTCATATGATAACTGCTCTGTGACCTCAAAATCGTCAACTGGAATGACTCTAGAAGGATCTCCAATATACTTGCAGAGCATAGACACGTGAAAATCTGGATGTACTGACTCTAAGTTGGAAGGCAAGTCTAACTCATATGCTACATGGCCTACTCTGCGTATGATCTTATAAGGTCCAATGTACTGAGGGCTAAGCTTTCCTTTCTTACCAAATCTCATAATGCCTTTCATCGGTGATACCTTTAGGAATACCCAGTCATCTACCTGAAACTCCAAGTCTAGTTGTCGATTATTTGCATAGGACTTATGACGACTCTGAGCTGCTAATAGCTTTTCCCGTATAAGCTTAATCTTCTCAACTGCCTATTGTACCAACTCTGGTCCTACTAACTTAGTTTCCCAACCTCGAACCATCTGATAGGTGACCTACACTTCAGTCCATAAAGTGATTCATATGGAGCCATTTGGATGATTGAATGATAGCTATTATCATATGAGAACTCAATAAGTGGAAAATGATCATCCCAGCTATCCCTGAACTCCATCACACAAGCCCGTAGTATATCCTCCAGTGTCTAAATAGTACACTCTGCCTGACCATCTGTCTTGGGATGATATATTATACTAAGACTTACTTGAGTCCCCAATCCTTTTTGGAAGGACCTATATAAATTAGATGTAAACTAGACACCTCTATCTAAGATAATAGATACAGGGACACCATGAAGTCGTATTATCTCCTTAATGTAAAGCCTTGCATAATCCTCTGTTGAATACATAGTCTTGACAGGCAGAAAATGGGCTGATTTTGTAAGTTTATCCACAATAACCCATATAGAATTGAATTACGCTGGGTACGAGGTAAGCCTATGAAGAAATCCATATTAATCACTTCCTATTTCCAAGTCGGAAAATCTCTATAGCCTGCAATAATCCATCGGGTTTCTGATGTTCAATCTTAACCTGCTGACAATTAGGGCACTGAGCAACAAACTCTGCTATATCCTTCTTCATTTTGTCCCACCAGTATATTCCCCTTATATCATGATACATCTTCGTCTCTCCTGGATGAATGGAATAACAAGAAGAGTGAGCTTCTCCCATAACCTGCTGGCATAACCCTGCCACATTAGGAACATAAAATCGACCTTGATATCTGATGACTCCATATCTTGTAATCTCAAATGGTGTATTCTCCTTTTGAGGGGGATGTATCTCTGTAATGATCCAGCACAGGATCCTCATATTGACGTTCCTTCACTTCAGTTACTAAAGAGGATGTTGCTGTGTCCTGAATAGTAACTCCGGTATCACCTGAGTCCAGTAATCGAACTCCAAGACTAGCTAGCTGATGAATCTCATGGGCTATCCCACTCTTCTCTGGCTGTAAATATGGCATGCTACCCATAGATCTACGGCTGAGTGCGTCAGCTACTACATTCGCCTTCCCCGGATGGTATAAATATCAACGTTATAGTCTTTCAGTAGCTCCAACCATCTCCTTTGGCATAAATTCAATTCCTTTTGCTTGAAGATATATTGAAGGCTCCTATGATCCATATAGATATCAACATGAATGCCATATAAATAGTGCCTTTACATCTTTAATGCATGAATCACCGCGGCCAACTCTAAATCGTGGGTCGGGTAATTCTTCTCGTGCTTTCTTAGTTGTCTTTAAACATAAGCAATTACTTTTCATGGTCGTTCTTCCACTTGTTGCATGAATACATGGCTTATCTCATTGCCCACAAATACTGGAATTTTCTGTAACTCATATGATCTCAAATATCATCTTTTGATTTTGTTTTGTTCCCGTCATTAGCCACGATATGTGCCACTTTCTTATGGAGTGCATACAATATTGTTCTGAGATTGTTGTTACAAGACCATTTCTTCTTTATGTCACTATGCTTAAGTCGAAGCCTTCTTCCTTATTCCCTCAGCTAGTATTTCTTTGTAGTACTTAAGAGAGACCCTTTGACTCCTGTGAAGGTGAGAGTTTATTACATCGTATACCCGAAAGAATTTTTGATGTTCTTACTCTGCTATAATTATCCTTAATTACTTACCTCCATGCCGTTGTGCTCATAAGGTTGATTCTGAACTGAAATTTTTGACTGTCTTCTCAATGGCACCATTTTTTAATTTTCGTAACACTTACACGGTACCTTTAACAACCCCAACTCCTATCTGAATATTTCTCAAGGATTACGACATCATATATGCGAGACAGAATTCACTATGTTGGGGTTCACTACGTTTATCTTGCACAATCTGCTGATTTGTCTATATCTTTTTGTCTAGCCATGACTAGCCTCTTCATGAATCAATTACTAACTACTCGTTATCCTATTCTCATATCTATATTCTGTGCGATCTCTCTTGGGTTATATCCTTTGTCTTAACTTACCCTGCATACTGGCTCCTTATGTATCAAGTGTTCATTTGCACTTATATATCAATAACATCTAGTGATGGAACCCTTACCGCCTCTCCCCGTCATCATGCTTACATAATGTTCTGGAGTCATATCATATCCGTAGGATCTGAATAAATGCAATCTCATTTCCTTCGCCTTTCTACCACATTCTTCCTTTACTACTCCATAGTTACCTGCACCACATAACTCTGACTTAATATCATATCACACCATCTTCCCCCTTTAGGGGAGTACTAACATTTACTGCTATGAAGATTTACCTATAAATGTTTTACCTCTTCATCTTTGGCGTCTTTTTACATTTCCACGGACTTTTACTTTCCTTGTGGTAACCTTTCTGTACCATGGATAACTGAATTTATTACGCACGAAGGTGATACCTAGTATAACTGGCACACTTAGTCCCTTAAGCTTAACTTTGCTCGCAGTTCTTTCTTTAAGGAAGAGTCTTCCTGAATGGCCTTTAAAGGTTATTCTTTTGTTGTCGATTCTATTATGCTGGAACACGATCTCTGAAATTCTCACGATGTCGACTATTATCAAATCCTTCAAATCCCTAATTCCTGTTCATTTTATCTTGTTCACTAGCCCATACTGATTTTTATTTCTCCGGGGGTCTAACTTTTCCTTCTGGTAATCACGTACGAGTCACCAACTCATTTCTCGAAATGAGGACATGACTTTATGGCTTATATTCTTTTATTGTCTCAAGGCATGTAACCTCTTGTCTTTTTCTTCACTTGACTATAGAATTTGTAGTTGTGTCGTCATATTTTAATTTACCGATATCATCCATTTATCATATCTTACTCATAATGCTTCATTTACTTTCTCCTTATTCTCCTGCTAATATTTCGGTCTATCATCTTATTATGAAAACTTCAACAAAATATTCTTTTACTTTTAGCCCCCCTTGATTCACCTCACTAGCTCTTCGGGTTGCCTAATACTCTCTTTTTACTAGGGACGAGAGCCATACAAAGGTAAATATTTATCCCTTCTAGAATTCCAATGCCAATCTTCTGAAATTTTTGAACATTCTAGTGTTCATATCTGATTGTACTATTCTAGAATGCACCATCCGGGTGTCTCACAAGGAGAATTATTACCACGTTTGCAATATCCTTCGTAAATGTTATCTAATGATAACAATCCATCCATAATTTTGGGTTACTCTAACCCTAGCTGGATACTGATATCTCATCCTTCTCTTAAATTATACATGTCAGCTCCCACATGGCATAACTAAAATGGGTGTTGTCAAGTGAATATATCTTTGTTATTGTTGAAAGTAACTCAGAATGCTTATATTTCTCTGCCTTAATTGTAAATACAGATAATCTTCACTAACTGGATACCTCGTATCCTTCTTCACCTAGCTTTTTTTACTTGTTGAAACTTATATCTACCCTCTGATTCTCTCGTTACTTTTTATCATAGGGGTGGATAGATATTCATGTCGTAGGGCTCCTTATCAAGCTTACACGTTGTAGTACACACATGATTTGCAAAAGACGTTACATTTACTCATCATAAGTATGATGCAAAATCGAGTTCCTCTAACTCAACTCTTCCACAGTCACATTCAATATCTTACCAACTGTCTTTTTGGATGTAGATGTCGTTGTATAACGAATAAAATAGAATTAAGGAGTTTGAATTTTTTACAACTGAGCTCTACCACACGATCTAGAGTAAGAAGAAAGAGTGACAGTCCTAAATGCCCTGTAGCCTCTTGCTTATAAGTGTGGTGTACAACACACCCATAAACAAGACTCTACTAGACACAACTTATAGACTCCCTAGGACAGAACTACTCTGATACCACTTTTGTCACGACCCAAACCACAGGGCTGCAACAGGCGCCCAGTGCCTTATACAACCGAGTACTAATGTAACATATCTTTCTTATCATACCGTCATGGGTAAGTGGGACAAAAGGGACTTCATGAGATAATGGGAATAAAACATAAGGGAATACTAAACATAGAAACTTATACATGTGACATACGGGCCTATAAGGCCGACATAATCATTTGTGTACTCAAATCATAGGCCGATAAGGCCATACAAGTATCCCTATACATGATATTTGTCTACAAGCCTCTAAGAGTACATAAAATATCATAAAGATCGGTACAGGGCCCCGCCATACCAATCAATATATATTCAAATCATACTGACAAAATAGGCAACTTCGGAGCAAATGGAATATCCAAACACCTTTCGCTGAGCTAATAGCCTACTAGGAGAACTCTTAACTTGTCTATCGGGACCCGCGGGCATGAAACGCAGCGTCCTCAGACAAAAAGGACGTCAGTACAAATAAAGTACCAAGTATGTAAGGCATGAAAGTAATATATAAAATACATGAAAGAAACATGGAATGAAGAACTCAACCTGTAATTCTGGATAGCTCTGTGAATCATGAAAAATTTATAATGTCATGCATGTGCATATACATGTCATACCATGCATAGGTATATGCGTACATAACATCATCAAGCCTCTGAAGGCATCATATCATATCACCTCAGCCACTGTGAGAGAAATCATCAATGTATACCAGCTGATCAGGTGGTGATGCGTATATAACGCTATAACCTTTCCCCATACCCCATATACATATACTATACGCGCATATAACGCCATCTGATCATGGGTAGGTATACATATATAAATGGATGGAATGCATAATGAAGTAAGTCAATAATATCTCTCGGAATGTCTTGAGACCCATGAATAGACAATCTGAAAGTAGGACATATGGGGAATCCAGAATATAGGAACCCATAGTACTTCTATAAATAGAGTCATTTATGAAAGTTCCGCATTTGCACGTTTCATTTGTATCATATGGATCATGCCAAAAGGAAAGAATGGACAGCCTTAATATAACTCAAGTCATCAATGCAACTTAACAACAAGTTTATGACAACTAGCGCGCCAACCCTATGATGGATATAATTTATTCTTATATTTTTATATGTAAATATTGAATATTTTAAATAAAACATGAATAAATATACCATGTTTTCCCATATTTTCTAGCATACTTCGCAGGAGGAAGAGCATATCAAAATTGAAGAAAAGAAGAAAAAAAAGAGTGGAAATTGAGTAGTCAACCGGGAATGAAGAAGCAAATATAACACCATAGTTGTGACAATGGCAATTGGAAATCATGGAGAAAATTACATAGTTGCAACTAGCAAACTATAGTTGAAACTATGGTTCTTCTTCTACAGAATGAAACTCAATTGGCAAGGTCAGAGTTGCACCTACAATTTCCATAGTTGCAACTATGGAGAACCTTAGGCAAGAAAACTCTATAAATAGAGTGTGAATTTTGAAGAGAAGACATTGAGTCTAACGGGAGAAAACTACTTTTTGGTCTCTCTCTCTTTTGTCTTTAGTATTTACTACTAGTTGTCTTTCTTTTAGAAGAATAATATTTCTTCATAAGTTCTTTGTTCCTAAATTAGTTTTCTTACTTCGAAATGGAGTAACTTCTTTTGTTGGGATAGTTGATGAAACTTGATATATATATATTTATAATACTATCTCAGTTTAATACATCCTTGGTTTGAAACTTTCTTTTTATACTTTGTAGTGTGCCGTAATAATAGTTTTAATTACTTATTATTATCATTCCTACATAGTTTATCTCTAAGTTATTCTTATATTGATTTTATAATTTTCACGAAGCAAAATTGATATATAATAACCAATGAATAATTAGTAGAGTGAGAGTAATTTTTAGTAATCTATTATTCCAACTTCGTAATCTTGCTTGCCTCAGTTTTAATTCTCACGGAGGAATTATTGTAGGAAAGATTATTCATTTTTTTTTAGTAAAAATATTCTCACGAAGTTTTTACTACCTCTTAGCACAATTCAAGCAAGAAAAATATTTTGGTTTAATCGTCACTAGTTTTAACTCAATTAATCGCATAACCTCACGGAGTGCTATTAATTGACTACTTCTTAGTGAGCTAAATATAATTGTATTAGCAATAAGCAATTATTCCTAAGAAAAATACATGTAAAAATTGAGATTTTATTGTAATATATTATCAAGTGAATTCAACTATTCCCAACTCTTTTAAATTATAAATCTTCCGAAAGTTCTTGGTTTTTGTTTAAGTAATTAACAAGCTTTAAACCTCACTCACTTTTCATCAAACTGATTCTCTCAAATAGTAGTTGAAATATTAAAAGTCTGTAGCATAGATGTTTCAATCTCTGTTGGACGATATCATAAACTATACTAGAATTTGACAAAGCACGAGCAGGAAAATCCTATACACATTGGCCTCGTCAAATATTTGGCGCTGTTGCCGGGGATTGGCATCCATCTACTTCAGATTAAATATTTTGTAACTAATTTGAGACTTTATTATTGTTATATGTTATTATTATCACTATTTACTAAGTAGTACTATAACTACTACTGTCATATTAATATTATCGTTTTCTTTTCGTAACAGCACTCTAAAAAAACATATTAGTGCTTCTTCCTATNAATTAACAAGCTTTAAACCTCACTCACTTTTCATCAAACTGATTCTCTCAAATAGTAGTTGAAATATTAAAAGTCTGTAGCATAGATGTTTCAATCTCTGTTGGACGATATCATAAACTATACTAGAATTTGACAAAGCACGAGCAGGAAAATCCTATACACATTGGCCTCGTCAAATATTTGGCGCTGTTGCCGGGGATTGGCATCCATCTACTTCAGATTAAATATTTTGTAACTAATTTGAGACTTTATTATTGTTATATGTTATTATTATCACTATTTACTAAGTAGTACTATAACTACTACTGTCATATTAATATTATCGTTTTCTTTTCGTAACAGCACTCTAAAAACAACATATTAGTGCTTCTTCCTATTATTGCTATCATTAGCTTTCCTTCATTATATTTAGTATAATTATTATTAGTACTATCACTTGTTGTATCATTTTTTTTCTCATTGCAAGTACTTCAACGTACTTCTTTTTCTAATTTTCTATATAGTTTGTTGTTATATATTATTATTTTCTTATCATTGTTTATTGTTTTTTTTGTAATATTTTATCATTATTATTAGTACTTCTACAGTGTTATTCTCACTGATCACTATTAATACTCACTAGTACAATTTTTGTTTATACTTAATAATACTCTATTATCTCAATTCATTAATAGTATTACTACTAGCGCTTAATTGTTAGTTTCATTATTTTATATATATATATTTTTTATTTTATTTTATTAGTAGCCTAATTATTATTATCTACAATATTATGGTATTTGTTTTTCTTCACTAACTATCTATATTCTCTTTGAAATTTTCTTTATTTTAGTTCTCAATTACTAGCACTACATTAGGAATTAAATTATTTTTTTTTTTTTACTTTCAAAATTTTAAGTAGTTTATGACCCGCTCTTCTACAAAAGAGTTGGCTAATTACGATCCTGAAATTGAAAGATCTCTTTGATTGCGCAGGAAAGGACAAGCATTATCTTCTCAAAGCATAACTTGTGACAGAATGGAGCACCAACTAGAAGATGATAACAATCCAATGGAGATTTCACCACCAGTTCATGTAGAGGAGCAGTTTGATGAAGTGGCGCCAAGACCAGCAAACAGAATCCTTAGGGATTATGCTAGACCTGATCGCTTCAACTGTGAATCTAGTGTCAAGAAGCCCCCAGTGGCAGCCAACAACTTTGAAATCAGGACCGGCCTGATTCAAACAATTCAACAATCTTGTATCTTCACTGGTGATACAAGTGAAGACCCACATAGTCATTTAATTGATTTTCTAGAACTTGTAAAAACTGCTAAGTACAATGGAGTACCTCCTGAAGCTATCAAGTTAAGGCTATTTCCTTTTTCTTTAAAAGGAGATGCCAAGACTTGGTTGCGAAGTTTACCTCAAGGGTCCATTACGACATGGGACCAGATGACTCAGAAGTTTTTAAACAAATATTTTTTCCCCTGCTAAAATCACAAAGTTAAGACAAGACATATCTAGTTTCTTGCAGACTGATACTGAGCCAGTTTATCAAGCTTGGGAAAGATTAAAAGTAATGTTAAGAAAATACCCACACCATGACATTCCTGAAGATATGCAATTGTACATTTTCTATCACGGGTTAAAACCCTCTGCTAGAAATGTGATAGATGCAGCTGCATGAGGTTCTGTAATGGGAAAAAACACAGAGTAAGCATTGCAACTGTTGAATGGAATTTCTGAGAACGCTATCCAATGGCCATCCGAGCGTGTAATCATTAAAAAGGCTGCTACGGTAAATCAGGTTGATGCCTTGAATGCATTAACACAGCAAATTATTTCTTTGGCACAAAAGTTTGAATCTTTTCAGGTGAATACAAAATAATCAAACCAATATGAGGTTTGTGACATGTGTGGAGGAAACCACCAGAACCATGAATGTCAAGCAACCAATCAAACGGATGAATAAGTTAATGTCATCAGTTACAGGCGATATCCTTTTGGGAGTCCAATGACACAAAAGCATCCAGAATTTCAGTGGAGTAACCCAAATAGTGCAGAAAACTCTCAAAGCTTTCAGAAATAACAGGTGCAGGGCCCGCCGGGATACCAGAATCAAAATCGTGGGCAACCGAATTACAGACCTTTTCAGCAAACAGGACCATATCAACAAGCAGGATCATACCAGCAGAGGCCCCAACAAGCTCATCCAAGTCTTGATGACCTTTTGTATAAGTATATTAAGGTCACTGATGAAAAAATGGAAAGCCAAAATTCATCCCTCAAAAATCTGAAAATTCAGTTAAGCCAATTGGTGGCTCTTGTGTCAGAAAAGATTCAGGGTCCCTTACTAAGCAATACAGAAAAAAATTCAAAGAAGCACCTTAAGGCCATCACTTTACGGTCAGGTAAGGAACTTGATGAACCTTATGCAGACAGACAAGAAAAGAACCAGACAGAACAACATGTATACAAAGGTAAGAATATTGAAAAACCATTTGAACCATCAAAGGAGAAAGAAATAAAGAATAAGGAAGAAAATTTTTTTGAAAAAATGACTGCCTCACCTGTGATAATTCCATTTCCACAAAAAATAAAATGAGAAAAACTTGATGGTCAATTTGCAAAGTTCTTGGAAATCTTGAAACAAATTTATATTAATATTCCTTTCACTGATGCTTTGTTGCAAATGCCTTCATATGCTAAATTTTTAAAAGAAATTTTGTCAAGCAAAAGGAAATTGAAAGAAGTTTCTGTGGTAATGCTTACTGAAAAATGCAGTGCTATACTTGAAAATAAGCTACCACAAAAACTCGGTGATCCTTGCAGCTTTACCATTCCATGCATTTTGGGAGGAGTATATTTTAAAAAAGTACTTTGTGATTCTGGAGCTTCAATAAATTTGATGCCATTTTCTATCTTTAGAAAATTGGATCTTGGTAAAATGAATGACATAGGTGTTTCACTTCAGTTTGTAGATCAAAGTACTAAGAAACCTAAGGGAATAATTGAAAATGTGCGTGTAAGAGTAGATAAGTTTGTGTTCCCTCGAGATTTTATAGTGCTTGAAACGAAAGAATGTCCTGATGAACCAATAATTTTGGGTAGACCATTTCTTGCTACAGGAAGAGCAATCATAGATGTTCATCAAGGACAGCCAATTTTGAGGGTTAATAAAGAAAGAGTCATTTTTGATATACAAAAGATACTAAGATTTTCAGGAGATGAGGCATCATCTTCATGATTTTCTATTGACATGATTAGTGATCTTGCAGATGAATTCAAAGATGATCAATTAATTTCTGACTCAATGGAAAGATGTTTGACCAAATCAGGTACTACACAAGATGATGATCCCACAATCAGGAAAGAAGTTGAAAGACTGGAAAATGATTCTAAGGATAAAGAGATACAATCAGAAGAAGTTCAACCGAAAATTGAACTCAAAGTTCTCCCTTCTCATTTAAAATATGTTTATCTTGAGCAAGAATTATTTTCAGTAATTATTTCATCTTCTTTGACTGCAGAACAAGAAGAAAGACTAATTCAAGTCTTAAAAGCACATAAAGGAACTTTAGGTTGGACTATAGAGGATATCAAAGGGATTAGTCCAGCAATTTGTACACATAGAATCCTCATGGAGGATATCTACAAGCTATCCAACCCCAAAGGAGATTGAATCCTGCAATGCAGGAAGTAGTGAAAGGAGATTATCAAGCTTTTAGCAGCAGGTATTATTTACCCAATTTCAGATAGCCCTTGGATAAGTCTAGTTCAGGTAGTACCAAAGAAAGGAGGTATGACAGTTATAAAGAATGAAAATAATGAACTTATACCTACGAGGACTGTTACAGGATGGAGAGTCTGTATTGATTATAAACGTCTCAATGATACTACCAGAAAAGATCATTTTCCTTTACCGTTTATTGATCAAATGTTGGAAAGAATTGCAGGATATGATTTTTATTATTTTCTTGATGGCTATTCAGGGTATAACCAAATACCAATTGCACCCGAAGATCAGGATAATACAACTTTCACATGTCCTCACGGAACATATGCCTATAGGAGAATGCCATTTGGTCTGTACAACGCCCCTGCTATATTTCAGCGTTGCATGTCAGTAATTTTTTCTGACATGACTGAAAAATTTCTTGAAATTTTTATGGATGATTTTACACTCTTTGGCAAAACGTTTGAAGATTGTCTTTACCACTTAACTTTAGTTCTTACGAGATGTGAAGAGACAAACTTGATTCTGAATTGGGAAAAATGTCATTTTATGGTTACAGAGGGAATTGTTTTAGGACCTAAAATCACTGCTAATGGAATAGAAGTTGATAAGGCTAAAATTGATCTTATAGCATGATTACCTCCTCCCACAACTGTTAAAGGCATTAGAAGCTTTCTAGGTCATGCAGATTTTTACAGGCGGTTCATAAAGGATTTTTCAAAGATTTCAAAACCTCTGACTAACCTCTTGATGAAAGATGTTAAGTTTGATTTTTCAGGTGATTGTATGATAGCTTACCCCTGTAGTTGTGTCCCCTGATTGGAGTCAGCCTTTTGAGGTTATGTGTGATGCTAGAGATACGACAATTGGAGCTATTTTAGGCCAGAGAAAAGATAAGATTTTTCGTCCCATTTACTATGCCAGTAGAACACTAAATGAGGCTCAACTGTATTATGCCACAACAGAAAAAGAGTTACTAGCAGTAGTATTTGCATTTGATAAATTTCCTTCTTATTTTATAGGAACGAAGGTCGATGTTTTTACTGACCATGCAGCTCTAAAATACCTCTTAGCAAAAAAGGATGCTCGACCTAGATTGTTAAGATGGATTTTACTTCTGCAAGAATTTGACCTTAAGATAAAAGACAAAAAAGGAACAGAGAATCAGGTAGCTGACTATTTGTCTAGACTAGAAGACCCTCCCCTTGAGTTCAGCGAGATAAAAGAAGAATTTTCTGATGAACACATTTTTTCAGTTGACTCTATTGTGACTCAACCACCTTGGTACGCAGATATTTCTAATTACTTGGTTGGAAGATGGACACCCCAAGATATCTCTTACCAACAGAGAAAAAAGCTTATTTCTGATGCTAAGTATTATTTGTGGAATGAACCTTACTTGTTTAAAATTTGTGCAGATAATACCATCAGGAGGTGTGTACCTGAAGAAGAGATGACCAAAATTTTGTATCACTGTCATGATGGAACAATTGGAGGTCATTATGCTACAAACCGTACAACATTTAAAGTATTAGAGGCCGGAGTTTTCTGGCCAACACTCTTCAAAGATTCCCGAGCATATGTCGCACAATGTGACATGTGTCAGAAAATAGGTAATATCACTAAGAGAGATGAGATGCCATTACAATCAATACAGGTATGTGAAATATTTGATATTTGGGGAATAGATTTCATGGGTCCTTTTCCTTCTTCTCATTCTTTTAAATATATCCTTATGGTTGTGGATTATGTATCAAGATGGGTTGAAGCCATCCCCACAAGGAAGAATGATGCTCATACAATATGTAATTTTCTTAGAAAAAATATATTTACTAGATTTGGCACACCTCGAGTCATCATTAGTGATCAAGGAACTCATTTCATGAATAGACAATTTTCTGCTTTGCTATCAAAATATGGTGTGACTCACAAAACTGGAACACCATATCATGCTCAAATACAAGAGCAAGTTGAAGTTTTCAATCGCGAGTTAAAAAGAATTCTTGAAAAGACGGTTGGAATTTCAAGAAAAGACTGGTCTTTAAAATTAGATGATGCATTATGGGCATACCGAACGGCGTTCAAAACGCCAATTGGAACATCCCCATATAAATTAGTCTTTGGAAAGGCTTGCCATTTGCCAGTTGAATTAGAACACAAAACCTTTTGGGCACTCAAAGCATTAAACTTTGAATTAACCTCTGCTGGTAAAAAGAAATTTTTTCAGGTTAATGAATTGAAAGAACTGAGGCAGGAAGCTTGTGAAAATGCCAGAATTTTCAAAGAAAAAACAAAAATATGGCATGACAATTTGATCCAACAAAAAAAATTTAAAATTGGAGATCGCGTACTTCTTTACAATAGTCGATTTAGGCTATTCCCAGGAAAATTAAAATCCAGGTGTACAGGTCCTTACAGTGTTACAGGTGTTACTTTCTATGGAGCAATCGAAATTCAACAGAACAGTGGAGAAGACAAATTTAAGATTATTGTACAACCGGGACATCCCATGAAGGCCTCTACAAAAACAGAGCCATCTATACAGGAGTAATTCCATGCTGGTCGGTATGCCTAAGTCACTGATTGGTTAACCATCTAATTATGTAAATTAATTATTAGCTCAGGTAACTTTTTTGGTTTATATCAAAACCCGGACCCTATGACCGTTAAGGTGTTAAATTTGTCCAGTTTATTACACATAGAACGTGTGTGGTCACAGTTTCTTTCAAACTTTCTTCTGTGATTGTAAATGTGAAAGCCAAAAACATATATATTTTTACTAATAGAATAATTTTCTCTCTCTTTCTGTATATATATATATTATATAGATATTATATAGATAATTTATAGATATTTACGAAATATCAAGTGCTTAGTTATATGTCATAATTCTATTACTTTGTTTTCAAAAAAATAAAAAATATATATAAGAATATAAAAAGAATGATCACGTTCTTTCTTAAAAAGTTGTTATAAGGAAAGTTTCTCTTTTGTTAATTCTTTTTTTCTCCTTGAAAAAACAAATTCTATAATATTATAATAATTTTGTTTCTTAATAATTGTGTCACTGTGGGTTTTTAATTAGTAAAATAAATTATTTCTATTGTGCATAAATATTAAGTCTTTTCTTCATTATCATATCAGTTCCATGCCTATGACTTTAATTTTGTGAAGGCAAAACTAGCTTCTCCAACTCGCAAGATCAAAAGAATTGAGAAAAGTTATTATCACAAGAAGGTAGACTCAATAATATTTCTAGAACTTGCTTTAAATGTTCTTCGAGGCGAAATAATGGATGACACTGATTCTTGAAAGATGAAATTAGGCTTTCTTTGATACACCTTTTAGCCTCTTTTAGTTTATTCTCTCCAAGAAAAAAAAACTTGTACCTCTTAGAACCTATCTTTGAGCCTTTATCCTATTTTTTTTAAAAACACCATGGTCTATAACCCAAAAAAAAAAAAAAAAAAAAAAAAAAAAAAAAAAAAGATATATATTACTATTGTAGTTATTACTTCTTCCAGCCATGATAAGTAATATTTGATAGAAAAATGGAAGAAAGATTGTGCAAGGCACGAAACAGAAAAGAAAAAAAAAGGAGAGAGATCTAATATATAAAAGTGTGTATATTCTTATATCTCTTTATGTTGATGAAAGCATATATACAAAAAGAAAAGAAAATGCAAAAATACTGGGGAAAAAAAGGATGGAATATTTAGTATCAAGGAGCATTTGCTCCAAGCTGGAAGAAGAAAAGTCACTACAAAAATATCTTTATCCTACCAGCCTGAAGCCTAACATTATAAGCCAAGAAAAAGTCCTAAATATATTTCAAAAATCAGTGTTGAATCAATATTAGTGGAGATTAACATGAAGAGCAAGCCTATGGACGAAGAATTATGATATTCAAGACGTGTGATAAATTATCAATTCCGAAAGATTCAAGAGAAAAAGAATGCAAAATTTTATTTTTTTCAAAAATAAAATCAGAAGCAAGGTAAAAGATTTGGTGAAGCTTAAAAGATTAATCATTTGGCATGATGGAGGAAATTATTTTGAATAAATTTTCTATCCTACAAAGACCAAAAGTTTTGAAGAAAATGTTACAATTTTGTTTTTCATTAGAAATGTTTTTCCTCGAGGACGAGCAAAGATTCAAGTGAGGGGGAATTTGATGGATATAATTTATTCATATATTTTTATATGTAAATATTGAATATTTTAAATAAAACATGAATAAATATACCATGTTCTCCCATATTTTCTAACGTACTTCGCAGGAGGAAGAGCATATGAAAATTGAAGAAAACAAGAAAAAAAAGAGTGGGAATTGAGTAGTCAACCGGGAATGAAGAAGCAAATATAACACCATAGTTGCGACAATGGCAATTGAAAATCATGGAGCAAATTACATAGTTACAACTAGCAAACTATAGTTGAAAATATGGTTCTTCCTCTGCAGAAGAAAACTCAATTGGCAAGGTCATAGTTGCACCTATAATTTTCATAGGTGCAACTCTGGAGAACCTTAGGCAAGAAAACTCTATAAATAGAGTGTGAATTTTGAAGAGAAGACATTGAGTCTTACGGGAGAAAACTACTTTTTGGTCTCTCTCTCTTTTGTCTTTAGTATTCTTTACTAGTTGTCTTTCTTTTAGAAGAACAATATTTCTTCATAAGTTCTTTGTTCCTAAATTAATTTTTCTTACTTCGAAATGGAGTAACTTCTTTTGTTGGGATAGTTGATGAAACTTGATATATATATTTATAATACTATCTCAGTTTAATACATCCTTGGTTTAAAACTTTCTTTTTATACTTTGTATTGTGCCGTAATAATAGTTTTAATTACTCATTATTATCACTCCTACATAGTTTATCTCTAAGTTATTCTTATATTGATTTTATAATTCTCACGAAGTAAAATTGATATATAATAACCAATGAATAATTAGTAGAGTGAGAGTAATTTTTAGTAATCTATTATTCTAACTTCGTAATCTTGCTTGCCTCAGTTTTAATTCTCACGAATGAATTGTTGAAGGCAAGATTATTGATTTTTTTTAGTAAAAATATTCTCACAAAGTTTTTACTACCTCTTAGCACAATTTAAGCAAGAAAAATATTTCGGTTTAATCGTCACTAGTTTTAACTCAATTAATCACATAACCTCACGGAGTGCTATTAATTGACTACTTCTTAGTGAGTTAAATATAATTGTCTTAGCAATAAGCAATTATTCCTAAGAAAAATACATGTAAAAATTGAGATTTTATTGTAATATATTATCAAGTGAATTCAACGATTCACCCCAAGAACAAGGTGGGAGTTCTTGGAGGGAAGGATGCCGAGGGTCATTTGGAAACAGCCTCTCTACCCCAGGGTAGGGGTAAGGTCTGCGTACACACTACCCTCCCCAGACCCCACTAGTGGGATTATACTGGGTTGTTGTTGTTGAATTCAACGATTCCCAACTCTTTTAAATTATAAATCTTCCGAAAGTTCTTGGTTTTTGTTTAAGTAATTAACAAGCTTTAAACCTCACTCACTTTTCATCAAACTGATTCTCTCAAATAGTAGTTGAAATATTAAAAGTCTGTAGCATAGATGTTCCAATCTTTGTGGGACGATATCATAAACTATACTAGAATTTGATAAAGCACGAGCAGAAAAATCCTATACACATTGGCCTCGTCACCTTATAACAAAGAAATACGTGTACAACTTAGATGGCTGTGGTATATCACGTATCTCAAATGAAAACTCGATTATAAAATAAAACGGGCAACAGTTCCCCTGATTTCACTGCTCCATCAAGGCTACTGTAGGCGAGATACAAATACAACACAATCAGCAACTCAAAAACAACCCAACTATAATTCGGGACCTTCAATACAACAAATCCTCCAAATATATCATAATATACCCAATCAATAAGTTATCAATTAGCCTGAAATTGCAACGGCGAGCGATCAGACTACTACCCTACCACATGTGGCCTTTATCCATGTCTTTCATCCTTCCAAACTCCATAAATCAGCAGCACAATAGGCCAACACGAGTGGACTACAAAACAATTCACTAAAAGGGAAATAAATCGAACTCACGGCTTCCGATCACCGTCTCTTGAGTTCTAAATATTTGGAAACCAATTTATCAACCTTCCTTGATATTTAAAAACTTAAATACAGAAATTAGACGTTTCTTAACTATGAAGTACCTTAAACAAATAGAACTACAAAGAAAAAGAGAGGCGGTTCAATGATACTTACGTTGTAGGGATCGTTATGATGTTATCGCTTCTTGATTTCGTATCCGGGATGTTAGTATTCTTTGAGACCCTATTAGAGAGCTCAAGGATAGGTTCTATGGTGTTCTCTTGTCGGGTTCTATGTCAAAATGAATAAAGAGACGAGTTAAGACCTATATATCAACTTTTGAAAAGTCAAAGAGGTGCTAGTTTGGCACCCTATCATTGGCCCATCTTCCGACGCTTATATCTTTTTATCCGGATATCGTATGAATAAACGGTTAAGAGAATTGGAAACTACATTCCAAGGCCTTCAATTTGGTATATAATATATCCCAAAAATATCTCATATAGCATATAAAATATATTTCTCAAAAAGCTCTGTTACAAGACAAATCCTTAGTCGGTTTTTCCGCAACTTAAATCTGATTTTTCCCAAACTTTATATTTTCTATCCAAACATCATATATAGTCATATTATGACTTTAAACTCATAAATCATGATTAACAAGTCTCATATTCATTATACATCACCTTGGGACGCACAGGGTGTAACAACAATATAACTAAATATCAAAGCCAGAGAAGAATAATGTATTGTTTTGTGTTCTATTGAACTTCATGAATATGTCTCCTACAAATGATAACAACCCTTAATATAGTGAGAAAATCTTATTTTGGATATAACTAAAATACGTAGTGGGGATCCCATGATAGATTAATTAATTAATCTTTTCATGATTTGCACCGTAATTTTTGCCGAGATTCCTACCCAATTGCTGATATTCCGGTTCTCTGTCTTTGGCTCGATAAGCTTTCTTCGATCGAGGCCGATCTTTGGCCTCGATCGGTCTCTACATTTAGCTCGATTTCAATCTTGGCCGATCTCCATTTAGCTCGATCTCGATCTTAGCTGGTCTCGAACTTAGTTGGTTTCGATCTCGATCGATCCCTGAATCACGAGCTAGGCAATATCTATACATGTAATAATCCAATCTATTTTGTGATCGAATCTTGGTCTGCCGCCCTGGTCTCAATTAACTGTACAAAACCGGGCAAGTCCGTTTTCGACCGTATACATAAATCTTTCGTCTCAAAAAGTACGAAATATATATTCTAGTACAAGATTATCGGATTTACACTTTGTAAATATACATAATTCAAGCCAACCATAAACTAAACCCAATGTTTCAATGAAGTAAACCTCAATCAACTTGCCATGGAGCTTGAAGTAAAGCCTTGTCAATATCACAATTAGAAAAGGCTGCCGTGCAGATTTAGTTTGGCCAATTGTTGAGTTGGGTTAAACCTGTACTGGCCCACCATATCTCAAACCTTACCTTTTTTCTCTCTTTTCTATTTGAACTATAGAATTATATGGTTCTAATTTGGAGAATTAAATGTATACTTAAGACTATAATAATTTAGCTGGATTAGCTAGCTTGCAACTTGCAACTAGTGCATGGTTCTAATTAGGAAAATTAAATGCATAATTAAGACTATAATAATTTAGCTGGATTATCTTGCAACTTGCAACTAATGTATATCTTTATAATCAGAGTGCTAGAGTGAGAACTAAAATTATTTTTAAGAGATCGGTGAACTTGTTGTTACGTCATGCAAGAGTAACATAAATATAATTGTTAACATAAGTAGTGAGTATGATAAGTCCATAATTATATGGAATTTAAGGTATATGCACCAGAATATAATAATTACTTTAATTTTGAGATTACCATATCAAATTTGCTATGAGTTACTTGTTGTTTTATGTGAACTTAGTTTAATTGTAAGAAAAAGTTAAACATTAATATCACAGAACTTAAGCTCAATTTTATTTAGCAGCGCAAAACTGGTCTTAACAGTTGGTATCAAAATACAAATAGTCAGGCAACAGAATACTAAAAACGCTAAAGCAGCATTGAAATCTCTCGGATTTTGCTGATGATAATTAGTACACAAATTGAATAACCAAATTGGGCTGTTTAATTAGCAAAATGAATGGCTAAATTACAGTAGATATCCCTATATTAATTTAGTTACAGATACGTCTTTCATACTTTAACACGTCTTTCTTTATCTTTTTCATATGTGAATGTCTTGGTCAAGTTGTAAAGCATTTAAGCCTTTGTACTATGTGAGAAAGAGCCAAGAAGTCAGTTATTCACTTGGTTATGGTGTCATAAGGTTAGTCCAGTACACTAAGCTCTCGTTATGCACGATTCGGGGAAGGGTCGAACTACAAGGGTTATTATACACAGTCTTGCCCTACATTTCTGTAAGAGGTTGTTTCTACGGCTTTAAACCGTGGCATCTTGGTCACGTGGCAACAAACTCGTCAGTTATGCCAAGGCTACCTTCTAGTGCCATACATAAATTATAGGAAAAAAGACCAAATATACCCCTCTACTTTCAGATATTGTCTATATTTAACCTCCGTCATATTATCCGGCCAAATTTAGCCCTACCGTTATATTATCCGGCAAACTTTACCCCTACAATCAGCAAACTTATAAAAATTACCCGTCAGTCCGTCAGGTGACCCAGAATCTCCCAAATCATTTTAATTAAGTCATTGATTCTTTTTCTTGATCTACTATTTCTTTGAAATAATTGATATTTACCTACTTTCTGAATTGGAGGGAAAAAAAGAGAAAATTATTAAATAATACAACCGTTACTAAACAAAGTATAGTAAAATAAAGAATCTAAATTATGTAACTTGTCTAAATTCTAAGAGTATTTACAGCATCTCAATTTTAATGAATTCGTTGAACCAAATGTATGGAGACATTACAAGTATTAGTGATTGAAGTTGAAGTTCCTCGGAGACTTTTCATTGTCGAATTGAACTTTGCTTTACTCAAATGCCTACACATTGTGCATTCTTAAGTTAGTCGATCGAATTCTATACTAACTAGACAATGATAAAATATATTTGAATATATATGTACATACATGATGATCAGCTGCATATAATACACAATAAATAGACCCACTGAATTCTACTGTGTGTATATGGTTAAAATAAATAAAATTTTAAACCAATTCCAAACCCATTATTACAAGAAGAAAAGTGGTGCATTGTTGTCACGATCTAAAATTCGACTAGCCGTGATGGCACCTAGCCCAGCCCATTAGGTAAGCCAATTTACAAACATCTGATTCAAATAACATTTAACTGACTCCAATACACTCTCCAAGTACTGGTAGTACAAATCATGAGCTTCTGAGATTAGAATTTATAAAGCTGGTGTGAAAAAAAATACATCATTTATTTGAAATATACATGAACAGATTAAAATTCTAAAGCTACCATGAACAAGAGACAGCAATGACTGGAATGCAGGTACATCTTCAGATCTAACTCCCGCCATGTACAACAACATCAACATCCAAAATCTGCACGCAAGGTGCAGAAGTGTAGTATGAGTACAACCGACCCCATGTACTCAATAAGTAACAAACCTAACCTTAGGTTGAAAGTAGTGACGAGCTGGAACAAAGGTCAGGGTATAACACCAATAGCCAACAATAGTTCATAACAACATAATAGAAGTAATAAAAGAAGTAGCTCAGAGATAAAAAGCTCAGCTCGTTCACAGTTCTGGAAATTAAACATTTTCTTTTCAAGTATGACAGTGAAACTCAAATCTTTTGCTGAAAGTCACCGAAATATGATTAATTTTGAGATATGTGATTTTTCTCAATGCTTTCAACATGTAAGTGTTTCATTTTAAATGGCATGAGGAAAATATATCTATATGCCTACATGTCAATATGTATGAGAAGTCATGAATAACGTGATACCGTACAACATGAGTAAAAATGCATCTCTATGCATGTATGTCAAGTGTGAATGTCTAATGCGATGTAACTCAGTGATAAAACCATATGCATACTCTCAGAGTATTAATTCACTCAGTCCTCATAGTCACTCGATCCTCCCAATCACTCGGCACTCGGCAATCGCACTCATTAGGTACCTGCGCTCACTGGGGGTGTGTACAGACTCTGGAGGGGCTCCTTCAACCCAAGTGATATAATCTGCACGGACAACTCACATGCTATAGTATCAATATCTGGATCTGCGCGGACAACTCACGTGCTGCACGGACAACTCACGTGCTGCACGGACAACTCACGTGCTATAATAAGTCAATCTGGCCTGCTATAGCATGCAACCCGATCCAATAATTATTCTCACAATCAGGCTCTCGACCTCACTCAGTCATCAATCTCTCCAGTATCTCGGGCTCACTATGTCATGAGACTAGCCCAAAATGATGATATGATGTATCAATAAATAACAACAGAGACTGAGATATAATATGCAATGAATGAATATAACTGAGTATGAAATTACAGTTTAAACATATAATTCGACAGCATAAATGATATCAGTGGGTTTCCATAATACCAACATTTGCCTAAGCATGATTTCTAATATGAGTCACAGCTCAGTTTCTCTAACACATAAAAATACATAGAAAAATACAAGTTAATTGACTATACAGCTCTGCGGAATCAACCGAGTCTTAATTTCTACGGTGCACGCCCGTCATCTAGCATGTGCGTCACCTCCAAACAATTTACATAACATGTATAATCAGGGTTCATACCCTCACCTCCAAGATTAGAGATGTTATTTACCTCGAACAAGTCGAATCCAATGCCGAGCAAGCTAAGCAATGCTCCAGAAATTTCACTCTACGCAAATCAATCTCCAAATGCCTTCCTGTCATCTCAATTCAAGCCAAACGATCCGTATCTATTCAAACAACGTGCAAATAAATCACAATTTACTCTAATGCTTACAATTTAATAATTTACAAAAATTCTTAACTCTGCTCGAAAAATCGACAGTGGAGCCCACTTCTTGGAATCCGACGAAACTCACAAAATCTAATAACCCATTCAATTACGAGTTCAACCATACTAATTTCACTCAAATTCGACTCCGAATCGGCATTCAAAACTCGAAAATTTATTTTATGCAATTGTAGAAATTTTCCTTGGATTTCTCTTGAAAATTCGATAATCATACGCCAAAAATCAAGATTAATCCATGAAATATAATCACAAGTAAGTCAAGAACACTTACCCCAAATTGTGTGAAAAAATTCCTCTCCAAAGTCGCCCAATCCCGAGCTCCAAAATCCTAAAATAAAGAAAGAAACCAAAACCCGCGATTTTATCTTTTGTACAGGCCTCTTCGCACCTGCGACAATAGTAGCCATTTCTGCGGCATCGCTTTTGCGACTAGGAGGCCGCTTCTGCGGAGACCACTCACCAGCCCTTTCGCTTCTACGATCCAATCCACCGCATCAGCGATCGCGCTTCTGCGTATATTTTTCTGCATCTGCGGCTCCTGCCCAACATTGCCCATGTCGCTTCTGCGGTGGACTGCTCGCTTCTGCGGAGTCGCTTCTGCGACTAAGCTTCCGCAGAAGCAGTTGCACCAGCAACCCAAAGTTTTAGCAGTTTCAACAAGGCTCCAATCTATCCGAACCCTGTTTGAAACTCACCCGAGACACTCGGGACCTCGTCTGAATATACCAATAAGTCCTGTAACATAATATGGACTTACTCGAGGTCTCAAATTATATCAAACAACGTCAAAATTACAATTTGCACCTCGAAACAAACTTATCAATTTTTCAAATTTTCAAATTCTATATCTTGTGCTGAAACGTGTCAAATCAATCCGGAATGACTTTAAATTTTGCACACGAGTCATAAATGACATAATGGATCTACTCAAATTTCCAGAACTGAATTTCGACCCCGATATCAATAAAGTCAACTCCCTGTCAAACTTCCAAACCTTTAATTTTTTGTTTTCGCCATTTCAAGCCAAATTCAACTACGGTCTTCAAAATAAATATCCGGACATATTTCTAAGTCCGAAATTACCATATGGATCTATTGGAGCCATAAAAACTCCATTTCGGGGTCGTTTGCTCAAAAGTTAAACTCCGATCAACCCTTCTCGTTTAAGCTTCCAACATGAAATTCATTCTTCTGAACTAATCCTGAAACACCTAAAAATTAAAACCGACAATTCACACACGTCACATGAAACTATTTAATACTTCAAATAGTTAAAAGGAGCGTAAATACTCAAAATGACCGGTCGGGTTATTACAATTGGTAATTAAAATTCATGAATAATTTGTATAGTCTAGTAACTTTAGCATTCATATCAATAATAATTTATGAAAATAGTGGAGTAGAAAGAACAATAAATGATTTAAATAAAAGGAAATTGGGAGATTTTGGATTACATAACAGATCAAGGGATAATTTTTAAATGTTTGCTGATGATAGGGGTAAAATTAGCTAGATAGTATAACGGTAGGATAAATTTGGCCGAATAGTATAACTGAGGTTAAATGTAGACAATATTCGAAAGTAAAGGGGTATATTTGGCCCTTTTCTCTACATTATATTATACTCCTCCTATGTGTGTATTTTTCTATTAGGAAATGTATTTTATTTTAAAGGAAAAACGGTCAAATATATCCCTCTACTTTCGGATATTATCTACATTTAGCTTCCGTTATATCCGGCCAAATTTATCCTTACAATCACCAAACTTTTAAAAAATTACTCCTCAATTCGTCATGTGACCCAGAATCTCCCAAATTATTTTAATTAAGTCACTTATTCTTATTCATGATCCACTATTTGGCATTTACCTGTCTTCTTAATTGAAAAAAAATTATAAGAGAAAGAAATATTAAAATAATACATTAGTTAGTAAACAAATTATTGTAAATTGAAGAATTTAAATTAGGTAGCTTGTCTAAAATTTAAAAATATTTTGCAATACTCCAACTTTACTGAACTCATTGCACCAAAGATATGGAGACTTTGCAAGTATTAGTGATAAAAGTTGAAGTTCCTTGGAGACTTTACATTGTCGGATTAAACTTTGCTTTAATCAAATGCTTACGCATTGTGTACTCTTAAGTTAGTCGATCGAATTATATACTAACCAGAAAATAACGAAATATATTCAAATATACATGTATATACATGATGATCAACTGTATATAATACACAATAAATAGACTCACTGAATTCTACAGAGTGTATATGGTTGAAAAATAAATAAAATTTTAAACCAATTCCAAACTCATTATCACAAGAAAAGAAGTGGGTGCATTGGTATTTAAAAATATTCATAAATAATTTGTATAATTTAGTACATTTAGCATTCACATTAATAGTAATTTATGAAAATAATGGAGCAAGAAGAAAAATAAATGATTTAACTAAATAAAAATTGGAGATTTTGGATTACTCAATAGATCAACAGGTAATTTTTAAAAATTTAGTGATGGTAGGAATAAATTTAGCCGGACAATATAACGGTATACAAATTGTTTGGTCGGTCAGTATGTAGAAAATATGAGGGCTGTATTTGGCCCTTTTCCCTATTTTAAAAGTTAAGCAAAGCAAACGAATCCAAAAGCCCCTCCCCCATTTCTGCGGCTAAGGATTGTTGAGAGATCAGTATACCAATGTCCTAAAAGCTCTTCTTTTTCTCTGCCATTACCTCTTCAAACAGCTACGATAATGTCAATGGCCTTATTCTCAGCTCCACCACTTCACTTCCCTACTCTCTCCTCTTCAAAACACCACTCAACCCTCAAACCTTATCCTTTTCTAACTTTAAAGAAACCCCATCTTACTTTCTTGGTTTCTCCGAGAGCTGTTGATAATGGGTCAGGTGGTGTAGTCGCTACTTCTGCTGTCACTGTTGAGCCAGAAGTACCTGAAGAAAATGCTCCTTTGAAAGTTGAGGAGTCTAATGAGGCTTCTTTGGACTCTAATGGGTCAGCGCCGGTTGTATCCACCGGAGCTCCGGCACCGGAGACTGTAAAAAAATTTCAAGATCCTAGATGGGTTAGCGGGACTTGGGATTTGATGCAGTTTAAGAAAGATGGAGAGACCCATTGGGATTCTGTTATTGATGCTGGTGAGTCTTTGCCTCTCTGCTTTGCATGTTGCTCCTTTGTTCCACTAATTTTAGCTTTTGTTCTTTCGCTTTCGACATGCAACTTCTTTTTTTGTTAATTTAATTTATTTGTCTTATGATTACCAAAATTGTACTTCAGTCTGGCTACAGTGAATGCTGTTTCGGATGATACTTCTACTAGCTATTGTTTTTCCTTAGTTGAATAGCATAAAGAGTTCTTTTAGTACTGATATCTGGATTATACAAAGAAGTAAAAGTTCATGGTTAAGAAGTGGTTCCAGTAACTTTTGTCTTTAGTCCTTAAGCAGGGAGCTGATGAACAACTAAAAGAGGGGGGTAACCTAGAAATGGAACTTTCTATGACTTATGGAGTAGATGTGGTGTCATTCAGCCTTCTGTCATGATCAAAGTTTGTCGATTTGATATGCTTCGTGATAAAGTACTAAGTTTATTACTTTGTTGGGGGAAATGATGCTTTGTTTCATGCTTGATGCATCATCTTGATTTTTTATCATATGTATATGACAATTGAGGATTTATGGGAAGTTGATGAATTAAACCAGCAACTGTGTGGTTGTTACTCTTAATAGAAATGTTGTACCATATTGATCTTTTTTTCTCCATTTCAGTTGCTATGCCTTTGAATTGAGCTTATGGTCAGCCATCAATTAAGTCTATCAGATGGTGTAATGCACCATAAAACTTGTACTTTTTCATTCTTTTTTCCTTGTCATTTACATACACTAGATGTTTCCCAATTATACATTGTCTTAGCTTGATATAAGGTATACCTAGCAGTTATTAAGAGTAGAAAACATCATACATCTCCTTTTCTAGAGCCGCCTTTGGGGCACTCATATGAAATCGCTTGATTTACTAACAATCGAATGGCTATTCATCTGCAGAGGTTCGGAGAAGGAAATGGTTGGAAGATGATCCAGAGTCATCAAGTAATGAAGAACCTGTGCTTTTTGACACATCCATTATTCCTTGGTGGGCATGGATGAAGAGATTCCATCTCCCTGAAGCTGAACTTCTCAATGGTTTGCTCGTACCCTTTTCCAGTAGTTGTTTCCAGTTCCAAATACGAAAGCTCTAAATATTTCTGTACTAAACTGATCAACTAATAGAGTATGTAAATCTTATGCAGGTCGTGCTGCAATGGTTGGTTTCTTTATGGCCTATTTTGTGGATAGCTTGACTGGTGTAGGCCTCGTCGATCAAATGGGCAACTTCTTTTGCAAAACATTATTGTTTATAGCTGTGGCTGGTGTGCTTCTTATCCGCAAGAATGAGGATATAGAAACAGTCAAAAAGTTGGTGGAAGAGTCTACTTTTTATGACAAGCAGTGGCAAGCATCTTGGAAAGATGAGAACTCAAGCAGTTCAAAGGACTCTTGAACACATTTCTCACTTAATCTTTGATTTTCATGTATTTAGTTGGATGACTGCGATCAGGAGATCTCATCTAGTCAAAGGAGAGCGTAGAATTGTATTCAACATGTTGTTTTAGTTCTTAATGTATCTTCTTTCCTTTCTTATTTTGTTTTCTGGCAATGATTTTTTTATCTTGTCTTTGTTGTAAACAAATTTTTAGCTGATCTATAATACTATTTCATTCGATTCCATAGTCATGCTTCAACCTCGAACTTTGTTTGCATATTCTAACACTATTCTTCAATCAGTGCTTGCATTACTCAGATTTGGAACAGATAGCTTCATATTGGCAAAGGTAAGTCTGCAATGGAATCCCAGGTGTCCTTGAATTAAGCGAAGAAAGTGAAAGCCACTTGACTGTAAAGAGAGGAGCTTTGCCCCTACTTCAATTAAAGCTCGCCCGGCCTTTTTTCCCCCTCTAAATCCCCTCGTTCCACTCATTTTTGAACTTTTAATCAGACGTGGCCGAACTTTCCAAGACATAGGCAGCAATTGCTTTTGCTTGAGAATTCGCTATCAATGCCTTCAATTGGCTCTTCTATGACAAAGCTTAGAAGTGTCAGCTTCTCGTGTTAATGATTCTTTTAATTGTTGAGTTTTGTAAAAACCTATTGATTGACTTCTAAATTTCTGTATAAGTGATGCTTTGATCAATAAGATCTTTTCTTGTTCGTGATATACTTTGATGTTGTCATTGTCCATAATTGCTCAATCACCTGTAGTTTTTGAATACCTGTGATGGTGGGTTACCATGAAACAGAAGAAACTCATATTATTGGGTGGAAGAGGACTCTGCTTGCTTATTAGTTTAACTTCAATTCCTTTATCTATGTAACCACCTCAAGAAAGAGCCCAGAAATCGACAAAAATGATAGGTGATTTCTTTGCATATGTCCGGTCTTGGCGGGCAGAGTTACTCAATATCTGTGCTAGGAAGTGCATAGTTAGCCACTAATTAGAGATGTGTTTACTCTTTAGCCACTGTTTAAAATGTATTTACTCTTTAGCCAGTGCCAGGGGTGTAAATAGGTCGGGTTGGTTCGGATTTTTCAATTATCAAACCAAATCAATAGTGTCGGGTTTTTAAATTTATAAACCAAACCAAACCAACAAAGTCGGTTTTTTCAATCTCGGGTTTTTTCGGGTTTTCGGATTTTTTTCCGGTAAAGTCTTCATAGCATAAAATATGTAACTTGTACTCCAAATATTTCTTAAGTCCTAATAAAATAGAACGATATAATGTGCTTTCCAAGAAACTAACACAATAATATGAGATAAGTCATAGCATTATACTAAAATATTCAATAACAAAATTATATAAAACAAATATTGCTAATTAATAAGCCATAATGAAAATTAACATAATCTAAAAATACTATATAGGTCATGCTAAAATAAGTATAGCTAATACGTACTAATATTAATTACATAACTAAGCACTAAAGAAAAAGATAAACTAAGTTATGCATTTTCATTATAAACCAATGTAAAACTAAAATAATTATCCAACACTATCGTCATTCCTAGTATTGTGCATTAGTATTGATTTGAACTTTGTTTGAGTTACTACATTTATGGGTTATAAAATTTATTTACCATTCAACAATTACATTACAATAAATATTTATGTGTATAAAATATTTTTAAAAATTATATAAATGTACTATCGGGTTGGTTTGGTGTCGGTTTGACTATTTTTAGTTAAAACCAAACTAAACCAATTATGGTCGGATTTTATTTTTCAATATAAAATCAAATCAAACCAAACCACATCGGATTTTTTTTTCCGGCTTGACTCGGATTATCGGTTTGGTGCAGTTTATCGGTTTTCTTTATACACCCATAGCTAGTGCTTAATAAATTTTTACCCGCCCGGACGAAAATAACCATGTGCTAGACATGAGTGCTGTGTAAATATTAAGGACATGGTGTATTTAACTTCATGAATGATGTGTAAATATTAAGGACAAAGTGTCATGTATTTGCATCTTCTGTTGTTAAACTTTAGGACTTCATGTCCTTAACTTCATATGTGCAGTGTAAATGTTAAGGACATGGCATCCTTAACTTTATGTGTGCAGTGTAAATGTTAAGAACATAATGTCCTTAACTTGTATTTGCACCTTCTGTTGTTAAACTTTAGGAACTCGTGTCCTTAACTTCATATGTGCAGTGTAAATTTTAAGGATATAGTGTCCTTAACTTCATGTGTGCAGTGTAAATGTTAAGGACATAGTATCCTTAATTTTATGAGTGTTGTGTAAATATTAAGGACATGGTGTCCTTAACTTCATGAATGTTGTGTAAATATTAAGGACATAGTGTCCTGTATTTACACTTTTCGTTGTTAAACTTTAGGACATCATGTCCTTAACTTCATATCTGAAGTATAAATATTGAGGACATGGTATCCTTAACTTCATATGTGCAATGTAAATGTCTGCACATGAAGATGGGTAAAAATGTCTTTTCATATTAATTTTAATAGAATAATGGCTATTTTTGCTTAGCATTAAAAATACTGGATAAAAATTAAATACTATATTAAAAAGTGGCTATCCCACGTCATTTCTATGCTAGTGGAAGGTAGCAAGTATCCGGTGAAATAGCAAAAGTGCACCCAAGCTGTCTCGAACACCGTGTCTTCCACATGCTACAAGATCATTGATTCAACTGTTGGGGTGTAATTATCAGATGTTACAATTGATGCTCCAAAGATTGTCACAGGTGGACAAGAATTATAATTTATAGGCAACTCAAATACACCTTTTTAAAAAATAAAAATAAAATCAGGGCACAACACTAAGGACACTAATTGCAAGAAGGAAAAGGAAAGTTACCTTTTCTAAATCGTGCATTATTTTCTTTAAAGCATGTATAGTCCAGTAACATTAAAAGAATTTTTATTTACATTTGATAGTGCGAAGAATTTTTATACGTTTAGTTTGATCGGTTACAATAGATTAATTATCCTCCTTTTGAAGTTACCTGTCCATGTTCATTGTAGATGGTTACTCACAATTAGATTTTAATTATTGCTGGATAAACTTTTAATTCAAGAATTTCATTAATTAAAACCTTCCTTTTTCTCATTAAATTTAATATTTGCACCTTACCTAAGCTTATCAACAACATAAGAGGAAAAAAGAAGAAGAAAATCTAGGAGTGGTTGCTATAGGCTTATAACAACACATGAAGAGTTATAGGATGGTAATACTAGCACATCATAAAATCCACCTATGTTGATTCAATAAGTTTAATGATTTAAATGTCCCTATTATCTAACCATACACAACATTTTCTACTTTATCATTACCTAAATGATAAAGACAAAAGGAGAAAGAAAAGTAAACATAAAGCAATAACAAAGTATTTCCTTTTCAAAGTAGAATTCATTGTTTACTTTTAGAATTATCCATCTTAATCATAATTTAGCTTTCTTATTTGGAAGGACCTTCCTTATTATAATATATTCGGTTACGATTTTAACAATGAATTAAGACTTGGTTATCTTCCTTCCTTTAGGCCTGCATTCCACTTTATATAAACTATCAACCAACATTTTCCTATTTCATTTCTCCACCTTTTAGACTCACCATTTCTTCATCTCCAATTTCTTTACCTATATACTTCTTTCACTCTTTCTTCAATAACACCCTCCCCCA
>AWOL01S0015836.1:76836-89042 GCA_000715115.1 Nicotiana otophora | reverse complement strand
AAAAAAAAAAAACCACCACCAATAAAAAGAGAAAGAAAAACAAGAACCCCATTGAAAGAATAAAAAGGACAATGCCAACAAGAATGGTTAGTGCTGTGATCATCCTTAGTCTTCTTTTGAATTTTCTTGCCAAAACTAATGCTAAGTTGTTTCCTTTTGTGTTTTGATGGTTTAGGTTACATACTTGAGAGAAAGGACAGTATATGTTTCTGTTCTTGTTGAGGGGCCTAGGAGAAAGAGGAGCAGTTCATCAAATAACAAATATCATAACCATCAACATCTTCATGTTAGACATGTTGCTAATGGTGGAGGATACAATAGGAAAGCTCAGCTTCTTGATTACTCAAGAAATCTTCGAGCTTCGGCTCGATCACAACCATCAACACCTTTGGTTCCACAGCCAATTCAAAGACAGAATTCTCAGGTTTTAATCTCATTAACATATGCATTGCCTAAATAAGATGGGAAGTTTGAAGGATAATGAAGAAGATCGTTGTACACAGCTTAGCAGTATTTGTAACTATCTATAACACATTTTTCCAGATTGTTGCAGTGAAAAACAAGCCAAGATATGTAAGTCTTCCAACTTGTATGGGACACTGGAAATTTGGAATGCCAAAGTTCCTCAGAACATTGATGCATCGGAATAAGAAATCCAAGAAAAAGAAGAATATGGCTTCTAGCACCAATAAAATAAAAGCTATGGTAAAAACTTTTCAGGTAAATCACTCACTCACAAGTTATATATACTATTCAGCATTCTAGCTTTTCAGAAATCTCTGCTTTATAAAAACACTCACTTTCTTTCAGGTTCAAAGAAAGCCTGGCCTATTTTCCAAATTTTTTGCTTCACTACGAAAGGGTCGTCGATGAACAGACTCATCAACTAAGTCCAAGAATCAAGGTGTTCAAAGGTCCATCCATTAACAAACTGAAGATTGATAATTCCTATCAGATCTTACTTTCATGTCCCCTCTTCATTTCATTTTATTTTTCTATCTCCTATATATTGGAGGGGGTGGGATATACTTCAAGCTCCCAAGCTTCAAAGAAGTTACCTGAACGATTTTCCCTTATTTAGGCAAACTGCATCATAATCACAATCAAAATCTTAGTCTGATTACAATGTAAGCTAGTGCGGAATAGTTTATTTATTGAAAACATATACAAGAGCATCATGAATGTAAAGTGCTGCTTACAAACACCATCAAAGGCACTCGAACTCTATGGTTTTGGTTGCCTTCGAACACGATTTCTCCAAATGAGTAAACATTGGTTGTCTGAGTTGCATTTAGGACAATTGTAATATGTCTTGAAGCATTGGCCATTATCTTAAAAACTTGTGGCGTTACAGAAACACTCACGCCCAGAGGCTCTTTCACGATCACCTGGTACTTTTCATCTACACCACCTACGTTAGTCACCCTCCTGATCACATTTCTTGAGCCTACCAAATTTGATATTGTCACACTCGGCGTGTTTAAATCCGAGCACCATGCTTTTTTCTTGTTCGGGCATCCAACTCCAACTGCTCGTCTTACAGACATTTCATCGACTCCTGGAACTGAACATAAAAACAGTACATAGTGTTTAAACCCTGCCTTGAAAACAAGTCCAGGGTCAATGGCTCGAGAAGGATTGACAAGTCCGGCTCCAAAATCAAACGGAGTAGCAGGAGTTAGCTGGTTGGTTTGTTGAGCTAAAATAGGGGCATTTGAGTGCCCAGTTACATCTGCAGTTGTCATCATTGCGGATGTAATGGCTGCAGGTGTCCAGCCCGGGTGCTTCTGTTTAATTAGAGCAGCAATTCCAGCAATGTGTGGTGTAGCCATGCTTGTTCCAGATAGTAGTGCAAAATTTTGTCCTGGTAAAAAGATGTGGTTTCATATTACCATTCTTGAAAGTAGAAATAATTGATATATTTGAAAAAGGCACCATATGACAAATAATTCTTGAGTACCAGGTGAATCTTAGTAGCTCAGATGGTTGGGTACACGAACTTTCACCTTGTTGGTGAGGGTTCGATTCCCAACTTTGTAATCCCCTCCCCATTCCCCTTTCCCTACCCCCTATATAATAAATTAAAAAAAAAACTTGAGTAGCATTTTCCAAGTGTGTCAAATGAGCATTTGTATATTTATACCTTTGATGTATCGATCTCCTTCACTAGTAGGGCTCCAGGAAGCCCATATCGAGGAACCTGGAGCCATGATGTTTGGTTTAAGGACATCGGCGGTGTCTAAGAATGCATTGTTCACATCAGGACCTCTAGATGAATACGATGCCACAACTGGATCCTGCTTGGTATAACTAGCTTGTCTCCCATCTAAAATTCTTGCTGTAGCTCTGAAACTAATAGCCCTTCCACTTCTACTTCTTAATGTGTTGGAGTTATAATATTCGCGCAGAGACTGCACCAGACAACAAAGAGCACCAGAATTAATACAAAGTTGACAGTCTTATCAAGTATTATGAATATGAGATAGATACCGTAGAGGCCTCCATGTTGTTTAAGATTAGACCAGGTACTGACAAGGTCATTGTGGTTCCCTTAATTTGTTCAGAACCAATATCAGGATCCATTGTCAGTACAAAGCCAGCAGCCCCAACTTTTTGTATTGTATCAGCAACGGTGGCTATGCTTGCCGTCTCTGATTCAAAATCAAAAGTGTATGTGCATATCACTATCTTCCCATGAACTAAAGTTCGGATGAATGGTTCTGTCTCTTGACAGCTCTCAACTGTCAAGAGGCCAGAGGTAGTATTCCCTTTACAAACATCAGATGCAGCAGCAAGTTGGAAATACGTTCCTGAAAGCGTTGGAGCTGAAAAGTAAGATGTGGAAACCACATTTTCAGTGATAAAACAGAGAAAGTTAACAGCAAGAAAGGGGTAAGGGGACTTAACGTGAAAGACCACTGCCAGAGAAGCTCCGTCCATTGCCAAGAACAATTGAATTATTATATTTGCGATCTGTAGTGGAGGCAGCAACACTTGTGATCCAGGGACTAAAGGAAAGAATGGAAGTTGAAGAAGGACCACCATTTCCAGCAGCTTGAACAACCAGCACACCAGCTCTTGTGGCAAATAAAAGCTGCATTTCAAGAACATTGAGGAAAGCAGAAGGACCGGAAGGGACATTTGCTGGCCCTACAGAAAGGCTTAATATATCCACTCCATCTTCCACTGCCTAAACAATAAGAATGTTTGCCAAAATTAACCTGGAGTTTTAGCTATTTAACTTGTAAAAAGTCTAAAAAAAAGGGGGAAAGATGCATAATAAGTTAAGTACTATTCATTGACAATCGCCGAACCTGATCTACTGCAGCCACAACATCTGACATGAAACCTCCAAAAGAGTACATGGCCTTATACACAGCAATCCTGTTACAGCACAGTTCTTTGTCCTTATCAAGATCAAACTTCACATGTAAAACTCTTAAGAGAAAGATAAAAACATAATTACTAATATTACCCTGCTCCTGGAGCCATACCACTTGCATAACCGTAGTTGAAATGGTTGACGATGACAGGAACATTATGATTTCCTGCTGCAGTTGATGCTGTATGGCTGCTGTTTGAAACATCTTTCATAGATTATGAACATGCATTATCGTTAAAAAATATCAAATAAAATAGAAAAATAATTGTTAAAAAGGCCAGATATGATAAAGATATGGACTTTGGGCCTAACTCAACCCCAAAAGCTAGCTCATGAGGTGAGGATTGTCCAAGCCATATAAGGAGACCAAATCCCCCATCCCTTAGCCGTGTGGGAGACCCAAAACCTCCCTGCACGCCCAGGCTTGCCAACTGGAGCGTGAATAATATAATATGGGCCCCCAACATCGATGAAACAAAGAATTTGGATGGGTCCGACTCTGATACCATGATAAAGATATGTACATTGAGCATAACTCAACCCCAAAAGCTAGCTCATGAGGTGAGGATTGTCCAAGCCATATAAGGAGACCAAATCCCCCATCCCAAGCCATATAAGGAGACCAAATCCCCCATTCCTTCGCCGATGTGGGAGACTCAACAAGATATAACATAAAGTATATGGTTCATACTAAGTCACTTGCCTTCCGTGTCCATCGGCATCAAAAGGGGAAGCATAGTCACGAGAGGCATTGAATTCGCCAGCAGCAGTTGCAGCTCTTGCAAAATATTGTGCTCCAACTATCTTGTTGTTGCAGGCTGTTTCAGGGAATCTATCCCCAGTCACACACTTCCCTTTGAACTTTCCACTTTTCACAACTACACCCTGGCGATCACCATTTGATGCTTGAGCCAAAAAGCTAGGATGGAATGGATTGATTCCTGTATCAATCATTCCAATCACAACTCCTGCCCCTGAAGCCATAGCACCACCTAATTTAGGCCAGACACCAGCAGGAATTCCTAAAAAGTGAGGTGTATGTGTTGTCAACTTCTTCATCTTCACATCTTCATAAATGGCTCTAACACCTTCTGCATTCTCTAGAATATCAAGGGCCTGCAGCAATGTAACACTTTCAATTATTCGAGCATTTAGCTCGTCAAAGAGAATAAAGAAGTAACATGTTTAAGTAATCAGTTCAATCAAGTCAAAAGAAAATATAAATGCCTACCTCATGAGATGTCAAATGAACGGAAAATCCATTGATCAAATGAGAGTAGCTGTAAACTTTGGTATACACACTTCTTTCAAGGAGATTTTCTAGAAGCATGTCATGTTGTTTTCTTATCCTTTCCTTGTAGATATCAAAATCTTCAAAATTCCTGCAAAAAGTTTGGCATAGTAAGCAATAGTATAGCAGAGTGCATGCTTAATGGTCAGACCAAAACATGCTAAGAAAGAGGCTAGAGTTTTTACTTTGATTGTGTAGAAACAAAAGGGTCATCTTCCATTAGAACTAAAAAGATTTTTGCATTTGCAATTAAGGGCTCCCATGTAATGATAAAAGAGAGGGCAATGAAGGTGAAAAAGGCTGCCATTTCTAGAGATATGGTATATTGGACACTGAAGGAAAGGTAAAATAGTCACCTTTAAAGGAATATTGTTTTGCTTGCATGTTTTTCTCATTTTCAAACCACCTCCCCAGTCCATTTGGTTTTGCACCCCTTCTTCATGAGTGGGATGGGTTATTATTTGGGGAGTTTTATTTTCTGGCTTTGAGTAATAGTAGATCATGCTAATCTTTACTCACTACGTTTCAGTATACTGCTTCAAATTTCAAGTCTTCTGCAAGAGCATTTATTCAATTTTTTTCTTTTTTCTTTTTCGGTTTTGTCTAAAACTTTTTGGCTTTCCTCTTGCGAATTTAAGTTGTCTTTTTTGTTTTTTTCACTCAACGTTCTCACTCCACTTTTCTTTCCTACCCTAGACTTCGTTCTTCAAGGATATACGTGCATTTCCTCTTTTGTGCTCGCTAATCGCTATGCCCTTGTGCCTTTAATTGAACTACAAGTCTCATCTGCCAAAAGTAGACTTTGCTCGAGTCAATTACAAAGTTAATCCAAAGACCACAGGTAAGCAAATTTGAACCTGAGAATTGGGTGGCTAGTAATCTCTTTTAAATAGAATTGGCATACTTCTGCAGCAAGTGGTAAAGAAACCAAATTAAGCCCCCAAGATCAGCTTATGGTGGCTGCATGGGGAGAAAAAAAGGAAGAAGCAATTGCTTGCATCTGAATAATCAAAACTAGGAGCATAAATTTATACAACTTGCTAGGAAAAAAGACACAATACAAAGAGAAAATAAGAAACATTAGGATGATGGATTGTTCCCTCAACTTCAAATTACTTGCTTTCATAACACAAAATTGGAACCACTCAAGAACAACATCACCACATACTGAGGGGTACACATATACATGTGTTCTTTCTATTAATATATGTGACTCGTAATTGTACAATAAATATGAAGATTGATAGAAGCAATTAGCTATCTTGCACTGAACAAAAGTTCATAGTGTAATTCAGCAGCTACTGGATCTTTGTTGCCTAGTGTATTCCCAAAGTGCAATGGCACCACTGACATGAACGTTGAGTGACCGAACTACTCCCAACTGTGGGATTTCTATGCAAGCATCCAGAATGTGAATGATGTCCACTGGTATACCCTCTTTTTCTCGGCCAAGGACTAAGACCTACAAATATTCAACCAATCATCAGACTCGTTACAAAGATAGCGTCTTAAGAAATCATGAGTTGCATCAATATATCAGTTTAGTTTATGAATCATGAATTAAATCAGTAACAAAAACACAAACGCCGAAAGATTAGAATAATTACTACTTTCTAGCGCAACTTTTAATTCCTTTCGTGAAAGAGAATTTTTAAGAATAGTTTTACGCCTTCACCAAAAATTGGTATTATTGTCAAACTTAGTGATATACACACATTTTCAAGTTTAGCATTAGCACTCTCTTTTTCCTTTTCTTATAAAAACCACGTGGTATAGAAAACTATAAACATTAAAAGGTATTGATATTTGGTACAAAATAGCCCTTCAAATTAAATGAAAACAAAAGACAAGCTACTTCAATAGTCTTACAATATTTGCCACAAGAATGAAAATCTATAATCAGAACTAGTAAAGATAATTTCACAAAAATTTTCACTCAAGGGAAAGGAGATCACCATGTTGACTGTATGAAACTCACCGTCCTCTTAGGAAACATGTATCGGTCAAGAGAAATGCTGTTTGCTGTTTGCTCCAGACCTAAGATGGAGAATCCTTCTTGCTTCTTTTTCTCCAAGAAAACTTTCATACTACTAACTGGGACTTCAACAATTGGTACCCATTTCTCTGCAGTTACACTACACGTACAACAAATAATTCCAGTCAATATGCAAAGGAACCCATAATTCATGACTATCCAGATAACCAAGCATTTCATCTTCAACTTAGATAACCCAACAATTTTCCCTGTCCAGGTAACTTTCCCATTGGTAATGCTGATCTAAAAAACAAAAGTTGTATTGAGGATTTGCGAGTAGTGAATTTTCAGCTCACTCAATTCAAGTTTGCTTTTGTATTTTGTTTTTTTCTTTTTTACCAATCAAAAAAAGTTTGAAGTTTTATTTTCCGCAGTTCTTATCAAGGAAGGCGGTTCATTTATATGATTAATATTACTCAATTGATCCTTATTTTCTTGGTTCTACATGTTATTTATCAAAAGGCAATTTCAGTTGATTTGATAAGAATTATTTATTTATTTTCTATGCAAATTTTGTAGCCATTTGCTGTAAACGCGCAGCTCCTTTCACTAAAATCACCTTGACCATAATGTTAATATATAAGTCAAATTGCACAGGCACACTCCATTAGTTTTTGCACAAAGAGATGAAATATTAAGAGACTTCAATGAATTTGTGGGTTAGTTCATTATATCAGGCAATCCAGTTTTTCTTTCAATTCTGCAAGTGCAACAGCCAAGACATGAAATATTAAGAGACTTCAATGAATTTGTGGGTTAGTTCATTATATCAGGCAATCTAGTTTTTCTTTCAATAGTGCAACAGCAATGACATCATCTTTATTCTATTCAAGGATGTCATCAGATCTTCGATTATATTAACACGAATGAGATAGAAAATTTTAGTTATAGAAAGATTTAGTTAGTCTCTATATAAAGGCAGAAATCTCATCATTCATCCATTTCACTGTAACCTCTCTTGCTTCAGATATCTTTACATCTACAATGTGAAAAATTAAAGCAAAGCAAGAGAGAGTAATACTATCAGAACCTGATCAATTGGAATTGCTTGTCTTTCACTACGTTTTTGTCGGCAATGGCCAGCGCAGATGCTTTAAATACCTGCTATCAGTTAATCAGAAGAACAGTGAACCACCTGAAACTAAAAATAAATGCACATACCAACAGCAAAATCCACAAAGCACAGAAACAACGTGATTGCACACCTCACAAGTTCGGGCCAATCCTGCAAGATTAGGTATCCGATCAATTAGTGATGCTACGAGAATAATATCTTGCCGACTTGCTTTCAACTTCTCAAAAGCTACAGTTTTTAAGTGCAGCAACTGATCAAGAAGCTGGTCTTCCTTTTCTATGTCTGTATTTACACAAAAGAACCAAGTAGAATAATCAATGAAATAAATCTTGAGAATACTTGAGATGTAAATTATGGAAAGCGAGGGAAATACCCTTCTTATAACTTTCAGCACATAACAACTGTTAATATATCATACAAGTTCACATGGTTACTTAACATATTACTGCAGCACGTCACTCCTGAAGGGTTGACAGCAATGGAGTTTGAGCTTTATTTGTCAGTGACACGCAGGTATAAATGATAAGTTGCATTAAGGCAGCCTTTCTATGACATCAGTTGGAGCAGATAAACTTTACATAAACAGAAACTAGTGAAGTCTCTAACAAAGCCAATGTGCATCAACAATCATGTAATTCCCATTTTGCGAAAAAGTATTTCCATTTTGTCGAAGAACCAATTCAATTCTAGGCCTTGATTAAAAATTGTAGAAGTCCATAACTTCCAAGTTTATGGCACGACGACAAAATTAAACACATCCCAAGGTAAGTATAAGCTGACAAGGAATAAGAAACTTCAAGCTGGTAATCTTAACGGCATGAACTGTTATACTCAGATATTCTATCCAGCATAGAAGTGGAGAAATTTAAGAGTTGGCATCTTCATGTTTGACTTCACCACATACGAATAAGTCAAAAACTTTGACAGTTACCTAAAAGAGAACAAGGGAATGGAAAACTTTCTACGCTTTCCTTTTGTTTCCATCTTTTTCTGTAGTTTCAGAATGTTAAGGAAATGGACCTTGGGTCTAACACTCTAACTCAACCCTAAAAAACTAGCTCATAAGGGGAAGATTGTTTAAGACCCTTTTTTTATAAGGTAAATAATTTTATCAACAATTGGGGAAAACCTCGTATACAAGCCGTATACCAAAAGAAGAGAACCTACACCAAAAATATAGTTCTCTACAAAGGAGATCCAATCCTCTATACAATTAGGGACCGTGAGAAGGCACGGGAGAATATATGTTATTGATATTGGATGATAAATACAATACAAGAGGTCCCTATTTATAGCTATACACTACAAGAAGATATTGCTCCTCTTCCAATGTGGGACAAGACTACACTATACATATCTGTAAACTAGCACTCCCCCTCAAGCCGGTGCATACACATCATATGTACCGAGCTTGTTACACATGTAACTAATACGAGAACCAGTAAGAGACTTAGTGAAAATATCTGCTAGTTGATCATTCGNTGTGAGAAGGCACGGGAGAAAATATGTTATTGATATTGGATGATAAATACAATACAAGAGGTCCCTATTTATAGCTATACACTACAAGAAGATATTGCTCCTCTTCCAATGTGGGACAAGACTACACTATACATATCTGTAAACTAGCACTCCCCCTCAAGCCGGTGCATACACATCATATGTACCGAGCTTGTTACACATGTAACTAATACGAGAACCAGTAAGAGACTTAGTGAAAATATCTGCTAGTTGATCATTCGACTTTACAAACTTTGTAACAATATCTCCTGAAAGTATTTTCTCTGACAAAGTGACAGTCGATCTCAATGTGTTTAGTCCTCTCATGGAACACCGGATTTGACGCAATATGAAGAGCAGCTTGGTTATCACACGCCAGTTCCATCTTGTTGATTTCTCCGAACTTTAACTCCTTNTCTCCTGAAAGTATTTTTTCTCTGACAAAGTGACAGTCGATCTCAATGTGTTTAGTCCTCTCATGGAACACCGGATTTGACGCAATATGAAGAGCAGCTTGGTTATCACACACTAGTTCCATCTTGCTGATTTCTCCGAACTTTAACTCCTTGAGCAACTGCTTGACCCAAACTAACTCACACGTCGCCATAGCCATGGCCCGATATTCGGCTTCGGCGCTAGATCGAGCAACTACATTCTGTTTCTTGCTCTTCCACGAGACCAAATTACCTCCTACTAGAACACAATATCCAGACGTAGAACGTTTATCAAAAGGTGATCCTGCCCAATCAGCATCTGTGTACCCAACAATCTGCTCGTAGCCTCGATCATCGAATAGTAATCCTTTGCCTGGAGCTGACTTTATATACCGAAGAATGCGAACAACTACATCTCAGTGACTATCACAGGAAGAATCCATCAACTGACTTACAACACTCACCGGAAAAGAAATGTCAGGTCTAGTCACTGTGAGGTAATTCAATTTGCCAACCAACCTCCTATATCTCGTAGGGTCTCTAAGAGGCTCCCCCTGTCCAGGCAGAAGCTTAGCATTCGGATCCATAGGAGAGTCAATAGGTCTGCAACCCATCATTCCAGTCTCCTCAAGAATGTCTAAGGCATACTTCCGCTGTGAAATAACAATACCTGAGCTAGACTGAGCGACCTCAATACCTAGAAAATACTTCAATCTGCCCAGATCCTTAGTCTGGAAGTGCTGAAAGAGATGTTGCTTCAGATTAGTAATACCATCCTGATCATTACCAGTAATAACAATATCATCAACATAAACCACTAGATAAATACACAGATTAGGAGCAGAATGCCGATAAAACACAGAGTGATCAGCCTCACTACGAGTCATGCCGAACTCCTGAATAATTGTGCTGAACTTACCAAACCAAGCTCGAGGGGACTGTTTCAAACCATATAGTGACTTGCGCAATCTGCACACACAACCATTAAACTCCCCCTGAGCAACAAAACCAGGTGGTTGCTCCATATAAACTTCTTCCTCAAGATCACCGTGGAGAAAAGCATTCTTAATGTCTAACTGATAAAGAGGCCAATAACGTACAACAACCATGGACAAAAAGAGACGAACAGATGCTACTTTAGCCACGGGAGAGAAAGTATCAATATAATCAATCCCAAAAATCTGAGTATATGCTTTTGCAACAAGACGAGCCTTAAGCCGATCAACCTGGCCATCTAGGCCGACTTTGACTACATAAACCCAACGACAACCAACAGTAGACTTACCTGCACGAAGAGGAACAAGCTCCCAAGTGTCACTCGCATGTAAAGCAGACATCTCGTCAATCATAGCATGTCTCCATCCTGGATGAGATAGTGCCTCACATGTAGACTTAGGGATCGTTTGGTAGGAAGTATTAGAAAAAATAATGCAAGCATTAGCTTTGTGCATTACTAATACCTTGTTTGGTATATTTTTTTAACCTATGTATAACTAATACTTGCATTAGTTATACATCATGCTTGGTATTAGCCTATGTATAAGTAATGCATAGAAAACCATGACATTAGTAAGGCTATTAATGCATGCATTAGTATGGTTAAAGACAAAATTATCCTGAAAGTCCCTTAAAGCTAGAGAATATGGAGGGCATTTTTGTAAACAACTATTTTTCTTAAAAATTATGCAATGCATTATAATTTTTAATACACCACACCAAACAGTTTATAAGAGATAATATCTGTATAACTAATGCTTGCATTACTAATCCCTGCATTACTAATACACTGTATTCTGCACTATTCTTACACCCTACCAAACGACGACTTAGGGATAGAAACAGTGGACAAAGAAGATATAAAAGCATAATGAGGTGACGACAGACGATGATAACTTAAACCAACATAGTGGGGATTAGGATTAAGTGAGGATCGTACAACTTTGCGGAGTGCAGTTGATTGACTAAGAGGAGACAAGTCCGCAGTAGGTGCAGAATCTGATGCGGGGCGTGAATCACTTGGTCCTGATGTTGGATGTGGACGACGATGATAAGTCAAGAGTGGTGGAGCTGCAGAAGGTTGAACTGAATTATGCGGAGGAACTGGAGCTATAGGTGGTGGAGCTACAACTGTAGCTGTAGGTGGTAGAGCTGGAGTGATTGAATCTCCAAAAGATGAAACTGGTAGTACCTCAAAAATATGTAAGTGATGACCTAAACTTGTGAAGTATGATTGGGTTTCAAAGAAGGTAACATCAGCGGACATAAGGTACCGCTGGAGGTCAGGAGAGTAGCATCAACACCCCTTTTGTGTTCTCGAGAAACCCAGAAATACGCACTTAAGAGCACGAGGAGCTAACTTATCTGTTCCTGGAGTAAGGTTATGGACAAAACAAGTGCTTCCAAAGATACGGGGTGGAAGAGAGAACAAAGGTAAGTGGGGAAACATGACAGAGAATGGAACTTGGTTCTGGATAGCTGAAGATGGCATA
>AWOL01S0015836.1:62114-76022 GCA_000715115.1 Nicotiana otophora | reverse complement strand
GAGCATGAGATTGTATGAGTAGGGTACGAGCAGTTTCAATAAGATGTCTATTCTTTCTTTCAGCTACCCCATTTTGTTGAGATGTGTACGGACAAGATGTTTGATGAATAATCCCATGAGATTTCATAAACTGCTGAAATGGGGAAGACAAATACTCTCGGGCATTATCACTACGAAATGTGCGAATAGAAACCCCAAATTGATTTTGAATTTCAGCGTGGAAGGTCTGGAAAATAGAAAACAGCTCAGATCGATTTTTTATCAAAAATATCCAAATGCACCTGGAATAATCATCAATGAAACTGACAAAGTAGCGGAATCCCAAGGTGAAACCGACCCGACTAGGACCCCAAACATCTGAATGGACTAAAGTAAAAGGTGACTCTGCTCGATTATCAAGACGCCGAAGGAAATGGGAGCGAGTATGCTTACCGGGCTGACATGAGTCACACTCTAGAGCTGACAAGTGAGATAAACCAGATACCATTTTCTGAAGTTTTGACAAACTGAGATGTCCCAACCGTTTATGTAATAAGTCTGGTGAATCAGTAACAGGACAAGTTGTAGAAGAAAGACAAGATGTGAGTCCATGTGATTTAGCAAGGATAAGGTAATAAAGTCCGTTTGATTCACGCCCAGTACCAATGATCCGCCTCGTACTGCGTTCCTGTATAAAAACACGGTCATCAAGAAATAAAACAATGCATTTAAGTGATTTGGCTAAGCGACTAACAACTATGAGATTAACAGGACTATTGGGAACATAAAGGACTGAATCTAAAGGTAAGGAAGGAAGTGGGCTTGCTTGACCTATTGCAGTTGCCATGGTTTGAGACCCATTGGCCATTGTGACTTTTGGAAGAGATTGAGAATACGAAATAGTAGTGAAAAGAGATTTGTTACCAAAAATATGATCTGATGCACCTGAATCAATGACCCAAGACTCAGCGGATAAAGATTGGGAAAAACAAGTCATGCTATTACCTGTTTGAACAACAGAAGCTATCTCAGAAGATGTCTGCTTACATGCTTTGTACTGAAGGAACTCAATATAATCTGATAAAGAAACCATCCGACTATTCAAAGCATCGGTTCCCATGTCGCTACAATTTGTAGTAGTAGGGTTAACTTGAAATAGGGGAAATAAGTAACTCCCGTGAAAAAACTGAAGAAAAAGCTTGAAAACATTGTTTATTGCAGGAAAACAGAACTCTGTTCTGCAATGGGAACACTGTTCACGCGGAAACACTGTAGCTCGCCGGAAAATTACAAAGTTGTCGGAATTTGTCGTAACCAGGATGGATAGACTCGGAATTCCCTTGCGAGCAAGCTGTCCTGAAAAAATATTTTCAAACAATGACCGGAAATGTCACTGTTCACGCCGGAAAAATATAAAAGTGGCCGGAATTTGATTTGAATTAGATGGGTAGGCTCGGAATTTTGAGGAGAGCACACTGTCCTGAAGAAGCTTCGCGAAAAAATGGCCGGAACCCTCGCCGGAAAAGTTGTTGCCGGCGCGTGCAGCGTGGCGGCTTTTCTGCCGGATAAAATTTCAGGGGTTGGTCGTCGGAGGGTGATCTACCTCGTGGTAGTGTTGGTTTTAGCACAACACCGACAGAAAGTGACTTTCACTTAGACAAGCCTTAGGTCACCGGAAAAATTGCACGATTACTAAGTTCTTTCTTCCCGGTTAACGCTGGAATGTCGCACAACGATCTTTTCTCACTAATGTTCTGATACCATGTGAGAAGGCACGGGAGAATATATGTTATTGATATTGGATGATAAATACAATACAAGAGGTCTCTATTTATAGCTATACACTACAAGGAGATATTACTCATCTCCCAATGTGGGACAAGACTACACTATACATATCTGTATACTAACAAGAAGAAACTAGAAACAAAAGACTACTTTATAGTTTTACAAAACTTGTTCCACTCCTTCAAATGCCCTCATATTCCTCTCTTTCCAAATAACCCATATGATTGCTATGGGGGCAACACTCTATGCCCTTGGACTTCTCTCTCCCCTCTTTTGAGCCCAACTAACCAGCGCCTTCTTCACTAAACCCGGCATCACTCATCGCACCCCAAACAAATTAGGAACCACCCTCCACAAATGATTAGCCACTTGAAAATGCAATAGTAGATGATCTACATGTTCTTCCGAGCTTTTACACATGAAGCACCAACTGGCATAGGTGATCCTCTTTTTTCGCAGATTTTCTGCTGTCAAAATCACTTCCCTTGCCACCAACCACACAAGGAAACATACCTTTCTTGGTGCTCCGGGAATCTAAGTAGAGCAATGAGGGAAAATCCATTCCTCTCACTAATAACCTCTTACAAATGAGATTTGACAGTGAATAATCCATCTCTACTCTATTGCCTAAGACCATATAAGGAGACTACAACCTATTCTCTCTACTAATGGGAAACATTAAACACAGGCCCCCCCACGCCCAAGGGTGGACACCTGTAGTGCGGACACATAACATGGGAATCCAACATTGCGTAAACCAAGAATTGAGATGGGTCTGACTCTGGTACCATACTAAGAAAATAAACCTTGTGCCTAACTCAACCAAAAGGAGCCAGCCCATGACGTGAGGACTATCCAAGATTATATAAGGAGACAACTACTCATTACCTTAACCAATGTGGGACACTTAACATAGAAACAAGGCTGACATAAAAAAGCAAGACGAAATTTTCCTCGAGGGAATGGATGGGGAGGAAATTCCAGGAAAGCACATTACGTCCATGGAGCAAGTGACAAGCACACAAGCTAAACTACTCTAGCAATGAGCTTACTGATCGAACGGTTTATCTGCATGGGCAATTTATATTATGCTTCCTCTGTGTAATTCACCTTCTCATACCAAATTGGTGATGCCTAGCAATACGAAATTAGTATTGAATCCAGTTACCTAGTAGTGATTTTAATGGTCCTTCATTTTCCAACAAGACGGTAGAAGCAATACTTTGCATTTCATGTTTGGAAACAGTAATTTTCCTTTGGAAATCTAGTAATATATCTTGCAGCGGCAGAACTGTTTGCCCTTCGGTAAGATTTCCAGTTATCTCCTTGCACTTTCTATCATTGTCAACAAGCAAGCTTTCGTTCTTGATAGCTGCTGCATCTTTGGCCATTGAGCATCTGAGATCCTCTCTAGTCCCCTGGAAATAAGGGAAGTGAGCAACAAAACCACGAAATACAATGAAATAGCGAAAGTGAGCACTTACATTTAGAAAATAAATTACTTGATCCATGAGGGTTGCTGGTACACATTCGAATTCAAGTTCCTACATATATCACCAGTAAGAAAAAAAGGACATTACGCTTTCAGAAATTAGAAATAGATCGTTGGCAAAGACAACACTGGCAGATATGGTCGCTATACCTGACTTAGCAATATAATTGCTTTCAACTTCAGCTAATAAAGGGAATTGTTTTATTATTGTTGATTAAAGCTTTTTAAGGAACTAGCCAATTTTATGCTTATATTAACGGTCATACCACAATGATCGATAAATTAAAGTTTCAGCGCTTCTGAAACCGCAAGGGTAAAATACATGTGGTTCACATTAAAAAGTTAGGCAGGGCAATCATAGAGACAACTTCCTAGCATAATCATATTAGTTCACGTCAAGCCATTAGGCAGAGCAATTAAAGACAAAATCTTCCCAATGTTACTATGTATCTGCCACAGGAAAGATGACACTCTAAGCCTTGACCAATTTGCAATATTCCTCACCTCAACTCTAGTACTGAAAATTCCAGCTGGTGTGACCGACTTCTTTGGATCAAAAGCATCAAGGTAACCTTCCATTGATGCTCTTAACCTGTGACAGAAAGAAACAAATGTTTAGTTCAAGTCTATACACATAATATAGATATCACTATATTTTCTGCACACTGGATAACACCATAAAGCTAATCCTCAGAGTGTATCCAATGCAGTATGGTATGAGAAATATGGAAAGCACGTCAGGCTACTTTGCTCAAATATCTCAGCAGCAAAGCATTTAGATTTCCAACGTGAATGATATATGTATATGCTTAATATCTCATAGGTATATTTGGTTAAAGATGTTTTGGTTACAAACTAGTTAGGTTTTTTAGGGGAATGATATATGTTTGCCTTCCAACTTACCTAACATCCAGTGACCTCCCTCCCTTTCAATAGCAATCTGTCCTATAATGCAGTTCTACCTATCTGTCCTATAGTGAAGTTCTTCTAGAGTGATCACATATTAAATTTCAGTTTGGTGATAGAGGATTTTAAGACCATAACTCCTGTTTTTTTCCGTGTTGATATATGCTTTTTTTCTCAATCTCTGTTTGTTTACTAGGTAGAGATAAGGTCTGCGTACACACTACCCTCCCCAAACCCCACTTGTGGGATTAAACTGGTTTCCCAGTTTGTTCTAATTTTTGTACATACATTACTTTGTGAGACGGTGTCTTTTGTCTATGCTAAAGGGAAAACAATGGAATGAAAAATAAAAACAGAATTATTATCTTAGAGAAGCTCATACAACACAACTTACCGTGCACAGTCAGGATTATCTTGCAAGTACGATCTCAAATCTTGAAAGCACCTTTCTTCTAAAGTCATGGTTGCATAGAAACTAGAATCTGATGGCAACAATTTTTGAAGAACTTGAAGCACTAATAACTGCAAAACAACAAGAAAACATCCCCATTCAAAATCATAGCGCCAATTAATATGCTCAGTAAAGGACACAAAATCCACAACACAAAGGAACCAACCTGGGTGAAACCACGTAGTGTATGATGGTGTGAGGTCAACAAAGGAATTATACAAGGCAGTAAAGCACTCAGATGCCTGGACTTGTACTCTTCAGTTGAGTGAAGGATGATATTTGCAGCTATAAACACATAGGAAGATAAAGCCTGCAATCGTGATAAAACATAAGGTGATGTTTTCTTCATAACTAGTGGATAGGCAATAATTAAATTTAGTACAATTGAAGGTAGCATTATAACAAAGTTTTTTGATAAAGATATAAGATTTTCTGATAAGTCGCATGATAACAAAGTAAATTAGTATACATTGACTTTTACTTCCGTACACCAAATGAAGATACTTACACCATATTCTTGAGTTTCTGAAGCTATATTTAACCTACCTCAAAAATGGACGTGTATGACAGTTTGACAAATCACAATTTGGCCAGTGCATTAAACAGATGCACTTTCAAACCCCTTATCCTATGCGGGGAGGGTACTTCTTTCCCTTAAAATTGAACTGACTGGAATTTGTGCTAATTTATTAAACAAGCCAACAAAGAGATTAATATGCTGGTCCCCTCCTCCAGTGCCTCTTCATTTTTTCATCTCAGTACATTGTTTAATATAAAATAAAAATTTGCACAAGCTTTCATTGTTAGTTTATTACAAATGAACAGTTTCCTGCTTCGAAGATCAGTCTCGGAACAATGAATGTTGTAGCAGGATTATATATTATATTCTTAAGCGGAAGAATAAAAAGAATTACTACGTCCAGCAGAAACAAGGATTTACAATTTTAAAGTCGTGTCGCCAATTAAAGGATGTTGTACCCCCCTTCTTCTTTCTTTTTTGTTTTGTTTGAGATGGTAACATTTTGTTGTACCCCCTTCTAAGTACAAGCTTTTCCATTAAGGTTTCTTTACACAAATTCGACCACAAACTACAGATATAAAAATAAATAATTGTGAGGACATTTATAAGTGACAAAAGTCGTAAAAAGGACTAAAAAATATGACTATTTATCCATTATTGTTCAGTGCAAGTCATCCTTGGGATCATGCTACCTTTGTAGTACCATTTCAAGTTATCTGTAAATATGAAGTATTAACATCTTAGATACTAAAAAGTGGAATGAGAAAGATCTCACCTGAGGCCGCATATTGTAATCTCGCAGCAACGGTACTAATTCTTGCCCAACCTGCAAAAGAAAATTGAACAAGACTGAAACCCTCATCTATTAAATGAATAAAAGATGCTCGGGACAGAGAAAAGAGAGAAACTCATGTGAAATTGATAGTTAACAACTTAGTACTTACAAGAAGGCTCCTCATATAGGAGTTTTGGGGTACATAAAATAAGATAAGTTTCTTAATTCTTGGATTCCTAATTAGTATGACATAATCAGTAAGAACATTATACGCAACATTCTTTATGATTTTGTTGACTTTCAACAAACAATAACAAATTTATTAAGAATATTTATTCAACAGATACAATCATCATTAAATCAAGAAAACAACTCTGTAATAATTAGGGATGGAGTAATGTTGTAGAGGTATCATAGACTTGCGGGAAAGCTAATCTCATACTAAATCAATATTGCACGTGCAGCAAAAGTCAAGATATCCATAATATTGAATTGTGTGGCCATCTCATCTAAAAGCTTAAATTGTTAGAGTACACATTTCTTTTACTTGATTATGTTTCAACGCACCCCTCATGTTGACTTTTTCATATGCACAAAAATTCTTTTTGATAATGAGTGAACATATAGGGGTCGTTTGGTTACCGGTTAGAGTTATGTAGATATTAGTTATGTATGTATTAGTTATGCAGGAATAAGTAATGCATGTATTAGTTATGCAGGGATAAGTTATGCAAGGTTGAGTTATGTTGGGATTAGTTATGCGGTAGTTATATAAGGATTAGTAATATAAATGTAATGCGAGTGTTATTTATTATTAGCTTACTTTATTTTATTAAAATTGTTAGTATAGTTTAAATATATATTTTTAAACAAAAAAATACAAGTTTGAATAAAGGGTATTCTTGTCATTTTGTGTTTTAATATAAGTATTACTAATACATGTATAAGTTATTCCACCTTCTACCCTGCATAAATAATACATAGATTCCCTCATAACTTATACATGTATTAGTTATGCGGAAAAGAAAAATATGAACCAAACATTGTATTAGCAATGCTACATTTTATGTGGAAAAGAGAAAAAAACAACCAAACATTGTATAACTTATGATAGCTTCTATGTGGAGATTATTTGTTCCCCTTCTTTTAACCAAACAATGTATAAAGTTATCCTAATTTTAATACATGGATAACTCCTCTCTAACCGGCAACCAAACGACCCCATAGAGCGCGAACAACATAACATGGGAGCCACGCATTAGGGAAACCAAGAATAAAGTGAGTCTGACTCTGATACAATATTAAATTGTGACCATCTCATCTAAAAGCTTAAATTAATAAAGAGCGCATTTTTTTACTTGATTATGTTTCAACGCACCTCTCATGTGCGGGCCTGACTTTTTTCATATGCCCAAAAATTCTTTTTGATAATGAGTGAACATATAGAGCATGAACAGCATGACAAGGGAACACTGCATAAGGGAAACCAAGAATAGAGTAGAGTCTGACTCTGATTAGTCCGATACCATATTGAATTGTGTGACCATCTCATTTAAAAGTTAAAGTTATTAGAGAATGCACATTTTTATTTACTTAATTACATTTCAACCAATATGCCCAACAATTTCCATATGAAACAACATACATCACATATCTAACATGGACTGCAAATGAACGTGTCCTACTACCCAAATTAAGGAGGAGAAAACTCTGAATATAGGTCTAGATCTAAGTGCATTTTGGAATCTGCCGACTCAGAATGAGTGATTTTCTATATGGATCTAAATAGATAATCATGTGGTTCGGAAATAGCTAGATTGCATAAAGACTGCCAACCTGTTACGGTCCCCATGCACAACAACATACCCAGTATTATCCCACACCACACTGTGAAGTCTGGGGAGGGTAGTGTGTGCACAGACCTTACTCCTACCTTGTGAGGATAGAGAGGCTATTTCCAATAGACCATCGGCTTAGGAAAGTATAAGCACCACATTAATGAAACGGTCCCATGCACATAAAGTAATATTTGTGCATCAGAGTTACAACAACAAAATATTCTCTAAAGTGGCTATATGGACCAGGTGGGCACATGAACAGATGAAACAAACTTGCTACAATTTTAAAAAAAAAACTACTTGTTGAGTATAAGGAAGCAATTAATACACCTCAGAATCAACTTTCATATGGCAGGTTCGGTCATATAGAATGGGACCATGCCCATTAAAAGATGAATGACAATGACAAATTATGTGTTTTGGCAAAGTTTAAAGAATATTCGTCTGTAAAAGTATAAGCTTATGTGTTGTATTCAGCTTCATGTCAGACACTTGCAGATGTTTCTTTGTCAAGTCGTTTTACTCCTTTTAAGTTTGCCTTGCAAGAACACTTCTACTTAGCTCTATGGAAACCAGAGGCTCTGACCACCACCAAAACTTTGAGATTGTCTTTGACTCTAGTGACTAAAACACACAACTGGTTACAAGTACACAAATCGAATAAGGCTCTTTACTCATTTCTGTTTCATGCGTAAAGACAATGGTAAGAATCATAATCATCTGTTCTGACTTCTGGTAAGCACTCTTTTCCCCATGATTGTAGAAGGGATCCTATTGGTAATATAGGGACGCTTCAGCATTCCAGCTATTTCTAGATCAACTGGCCTGAATTGAAGTATTTAGGTTCGGGAAGAAAAGAGTAAGGCAAAATGTTATGGAGCATTGTTTTCTCGGCAGTCGGCAATGATTGGGTAATTTCATGCCACACAAACATTTTTTTTTAATGATGGGAGTCTCCGGGCCAGCTTGTGAGCATTTCGACTAATTCCACCGGCTACATGCTACCTCTCACCAACACAATTCTCATGCCACACTAACATGTAAAGATAGTTCAATATTTGCTGCAAGTCAATTGCATTAGAGCGGCAAAAAGTGGGTTTTTCATTGTGCTTCAAGAGTAATTGTAGTTTTCTTATTTAGCAAAAATGAGTAACTGTATTCTTGTTTATGCTGCAAAACCAGCTAGTATAAGAAATCCAGTCCATCATGGGTTTCAGATCCTTTCCCCACTAATGCAGATTGAATCTTCTTTTCCTGAGCCTTGGCGTAACTGGTAAAGTTGCTGCCATGTGACTAGGAGGTCACGGGTTCGAGCCGTGGAAACAGCCTCTTGCAAAAATGTAGGGTGCGTACAATAGACCCTTGTGATCCGGCCCTTCCCCGAACCCCGCGCATAACGGGAGCTTAGCGCACCGGGCTGCCCTTTTATAGCCAGAAAAGTCTTCATATCTTTTAATCCTCAAAGGCTTCACATCTTTATGGATCAACATAGCCAGAAAAGAGAAAATGCAATTTTAGCTCTTAAATTCGGCTATATTAGCACTTGTGTCCCAATCTTATCCATCTCGCACATTTAACCTTCACTTTATCAAATTTTGCAAATCTAATTCAATCTTGAATGGAATTAGCTAACTCTAACAGCTCTGTTAACCCATAACTATGTGCCACCTTTGGGTAGACTTATTCATTTCTAGTGTCATCACTAATGTCACGCGCCTATGCAAACCACTATTCCCTTTACCTAAAAGACGTATTTTCCACTTAAAAGGGCTGTTAGCTGGTCAATGCCCAATTAGTTAGTTACATTTAAAGTTGGACAAATCTTAAAAGTTCAATAGATTAAAGCTTAAGTATAATAATAGGAGACAGATAGAGCAAACAAAGTTAATAAAGGGGCCAAAATTGAATTTTCCTCAAGAAAAAGGAATAGAAACAGCAAGATAATATCTTAACCTTGAGGGAAAAGCTTATTTATTATAACGCGTTGCACTTAATTTTCCTTGCTGGCAGAAAGAAGGAACATCTGAAACATTAGGATAATTACTCACCCAGGATATTCACATATTCAGAAATTCGTAGATATAGAAAGAGAAAAAACAAAAACAAAAACATGAAGAGAACAAAAATAAACTTCAGGGAAAAGGAGAATACTACATAATAAGGAAAAATAAACCCTAATCATCACCCAAAATATCAAAACGTCAAATGGCACAACACAGAAAAATCCAATCTTATGAATAGAACAACAAAAAAGGTGAATTTATCATAGAATTCCATACCAGCAACGGGAAGTTCAAGTAGACATGGATCGCAAAAGTTTCCAAATACTGCCGAACCGAAGGGAAATTATTTCTCTACATGGAAAAGAACAATCTGAATCATTAGGATCAGCGATGGAACTGCTCGACATAGACGTCAATCACTTGAGCACATATGGACACTATATCCATTACCCAAAAAGATATTGGCTTTCATGTACAAATATGTCACAAAACTGTATATATTGCATGAAGCAGTAGATGCTAATGAAACCCTTGAGAATTTTAACCTAACACTACCTGAGTCGAATCCTTTTTTTTTTTTTGAGAATGATAACATTTTATAAATATAAAACAGCACAAAGTTTGTGCTGCTAAAAGTGACAGAATACATCCCCAAAAAGTAAAATAATCCCCCCACTACAAAAAGCTTACAAGGATTATATGATATCAAGTATGGAGTCACAATCATTTACAGGGCATTCTTTACACCAAAAAAGAAAGAGTACTAAACAGTTTATTTTTATTTTCTGAATGGAGTTGCTAACATTCTCAAACCATCTGGAGTTCCTCTCATTCCAGACTGACCACCAAATGCAGGCTGGGATCTTCTGCCACCATTTCTTCTGTCTGACTCCACCTGTCACACCAGCCCAGCATCTCAAAAGGTCGGATGTATCTTTTGGCATGACCCAGTTCATTCTGACAATACTTAGAAACATGTGCCACAGTTGAGAGGTAACAACACAGTGAAGAAACAGGTGGGAGTTGTCTTCTGCTTCCCTTCCACAGAGATAGCATCTGGAGGTAAGCTGATATCCCATCCTCTTAAGTTTTTCATCAGTCAAGCAAGAATTTCTGGCCACCAACCATACAAAGCATAGCACCTTTGTGGGTGCATTTACCTTCCAAATTTGTTTCCAAGGCCAACTCCTATCAGAATGAGTGTTGCCCATTAGGCTTTTGTAAGCAGAGATCAGCGAGAAATATCTGGTGCTTGACCCCTTCCATACCAAAGAGTCCTCGCGATCTGAGAGGCCTTGCAGTTGGTCAATTTGGTTTATCACAGTGTTTTGGATAGCGTGCGGCGACAAATAGCGACGAGGGACCGTTTCACTGAGGCGAGAGGCGCGCAACGAAGCGCTCGCCTTTTTTATGTGAAGCGACAATTTATACAATAAGAATAAAATATTATATATATAACTAAAAACTCAATAACAATAATATATTAATAAATATATCAATTCAAAAATTAAAAACTCAATAGATAGTCATAGTAGATTCATATCACAATATGCAATTAATTCTACTCTATAACTGAAAAAGGAGGAAATTTCAGGTTTGAAGAAGTTCTCTGCCTCTGCCTCTGCCACTTCCCAACAGTGAGTGAAAGAATTAAAAAAACAGAGCAAAAACAATAGCAAAAACAGAGTGCAGTACTGCTGCTCAATCAAAAACAGAGCAACAAAAAAAAAGAGAAGATCAGAAGAAGAAGAAAAACGAAAAAAAACAGAGCATAAACAGACTCTCTGTTCTGTTTTTTGCTGCACTGTTGCTCGACAAAAAACAGAGCAAAAAAAATAGAAAGAAGAAGAGAAGATCAGAAGAAGAAGAAAAACGAAAAAATAAACAGAGCAGCAGACTCTCTGTTCTGCACTGTTGCTCGACAAAAAACAGAGCAAAAAAATAGAAAGAAGAAGAGAAGAAGAAGGAAAAGGAAGAAAGAAAGAAAGGAGAAAGAAGAAAGAAGAAGGAAGAAAGAAAGAAGAAGAAGAAACCTGGGCTGGGTCGACTTGGATGAAGAAGAGGATGGCAGAAACTTGAAGCTTTCAGGTTGAAATCGTCTTGGGTGGACTTGGATGGACTTGGATGCTCTGTTGTTTGAAGGTTGAAGAAGAAAGAAACGTGAAATCGCTGCAAGTCCTAATGTTTTAAGTCGCTGGTCTTTTCTTTTAATGTCTGCGCCTTTTTCTTTCTTTTTTTTCAAAAAGCGACGCCACAGCTCGCCTCTCGCTACACAGGCAGAGGCACTCGCCTTTTACAATCGTAACGCAACAGAGCCAAAATAGCGCAGGCTGCTCGCATCGCCTCGCCTCAAGCTATTAACGCTGAGGCGAGCGCTATTTTTAACACTGGTTTATCAATGTAGCAACTCTATACACTTCCCAATCATTCAGCAGTCTTCGAAAGTTCAAATTACAGCCCTGTTGTCCCCTGAGTCGAATCCTTTTTCTTTTCCTTTTTTTCTTTTGTTCTTTTTTGCGGAGGGAGGGGAAAAAGAATGGGGTTTGGGAAGGGCAAATTCTATGTTATTTAACAGCATGAATCACTTCCTTTTTCTCTTCAAAGCATCTCCCATTTCATTCTTTCCAGATACTCCATGCGACAGTTAGTGGATAGTCATCCAAATCTTATGAAAATTTACCATTATAGCTTGACTTCGAGCACCCTATAAATAATGTATTTATTGCAAAAATATTATAACAAGAATAATTGTCATTATTACTGTTCATCTGGTAGCTATACCACAATGTTGGTATCCAATAGAAACTTGTCTTTTTCTTATTTGTAGATGTGCTTAAAAAATTCTGGAATACCCAATAAATGAGATGCCCAAGATAAAGTAGTATAGAGCCATGTAGAATAGCTAGCAACTTCCAAATTTTCAGTGGAAAAGAAACAGTCTGCAATTAGAAAGGGTAGTTGAAGACATCTATGAATATCTAGCACAAACATCTCCAAAACCAGAGTTATGCAAATCCAGTAATGTTTTTATCCTAAGACAACTGGTAAGCAAAATTGGGCTCCTTCTTTTCCTTTCTTCTTTCTGGTGGCGATAACAGTCAATCAGAAAAGAACAAATAATAGATTGCCAGGCAGAAATTCTTACATAGAGAGATGCATGCAAGTTATGGGTAACTTGCTGGACTATATCTTGATCAATAAACCGTGACAAAATGCATATCATCTGCCATGCACGAACTTTGCGCCTATGAATCTGCCCAGGAAGAGGAAAGATAAGGGCTAATCTTTTTGAGAGAAAGGTAACCGTATTATAAAAACAGCACTAAGGAATTACTGGAATAATTACATATTTGAGCAAAACCAAAAAAGGACAAGGGCTAATCACAACACTAGTTAAGAAAAGCTACACAAATTTAGAGAAGAAAACAGAAATAAGGAGCAGCTCGCACACGTGTTAGTCTTAGATTATGGCACTTAATCATTAAAAGAGATAATTTACACCAGTACTAAAAGGCGTCCCTCTAACTCAGATAAATATCAATAGAGCCCTTCAGTGAACCCCTAGAACTAGAGAATTTATAACCAAAAGCAGAATACATGCATCTAAGAAAAATCACAAGAACTAGAATGCTTATATGAAAAACCAGAAGACCTTGAACATCTCCTATCTTTGGTTCCTTAAGCTTATAACAGAGAGGAAGAGCTGTGAACCAAAGTACTTACCGCACTGTACTTTTTGCACAACTCTTTAGCTAGATCCTTGTCATTCACCTGCATAAACAATCTAGAAGTTGGTATCTCCACAAACAAGTTACGTGGAGCATAGTCAACAATGAGTGTACAAAATTCAGGTGCACTTGTTACGAACATAGTTGTGTAGTATCAGGAGTCAGGTACTTAACATGACATACTTAAGCATAAATGCATAATTTCTTATCCATATAATGATATCCATATACACAAGTGGTTACTGTATAAATTGACATATTCTTGAATTAAGCATTCAGTTATAAGTTTATACCAAAACCAAAAATTTGGTGCAACAGTTAGCTGAAAACAATATACCTAAAATTTTAACCCCCTTCATTTGTAAGATTTTGCTTTTCTTTTGTTTGGGTTGGGGGGGATTTTGGGTTCTCTTTTTTTTGTGGGGGGG